>JAMJFZ010003290.1:0-46935 GCA_026225945.1 Cricetomys ansorgei
CGAGTCTGAGAAGACTGTTCATCAAATATTGCTAGCATAGCAGGACATGAGTTCCTTAGCCTGAATCTCCTTCTTCATAATAGTCACTAGATATGGAAGTATCTCTCACAGTAAATGGCTGCCATTAATGAAGTTAAATACCTTTGTTTCAGTAGAAGTGCTTTTCCAGGAACCAAACCAGTGGTTCTCAACTTTCCTATTGATGTGACCCTTAAATACAGCTCATGGGACCACAAATCACAAAATTATTTTCATTGCTATTTCATACCTTTAATTTTGCTACTGTTATGAGTTGTAATGTACATATCTAATATGCAGGCAGTTTTAGTCAACCCCTGTCCAAGGGTTGCTCAAACCCTAAGGTTAAGAACCACTGAACACACATGTTCATTATTTCATATGGAAATACGGGACAATGCATTTATGAAATTAGGTGTGGAGGCCTTTTCATTCTATAACATAGTATACTTGGATTAAATTTTTGAATTTAACTTTTTTTCAGAATTCCATACAATAACATTATATTTACATCATTTCTACCCTTCCCTCTTCCCCCTTCCTACTTCTCTGTGTCCACATTTCTTCTCAAACTCATGATCACATCTTTAATTACTATTGATACACATATACACTTGCACATGAACCTACACACATATACACACATATACACATATATACACACACACATACACACACATACATATATACACACACACATACACCCACTCACACAAACACACATATATACATACACACACACTTATACACACATATGCACACACACATATACATACACATATATACACATACACACATATACACACATACACACACAAACACACATATAAAAAGCTGCTGAGTTGGTTTAGTCTTCCTCATATACACATGTGTTCTAGGGCTGACCACTTGGGATTGGATATGCTTTCGGGGCGGCCCCAGGGAGAACACTGATTCTCCTCCAGAAGCTATTGATTGCCTGTTGTTCTCAGCTAGATTAAATTATCTCACAGCGCTGCTTGAAACCTGTCCAGATTACTAGACTTTTTATTGCCCATACCCATTCTCTACCCACACCCTTGTGCACCCAACCGATGATGGGAACAGACTGATTACACATAATTACAGCACCATCTGAAAGGCATTTTTAAGATCTAACTTCTCACTTCTCTACTTCATGTAAACTTGATCTTCCTAAAACTAGAGGTTACCAATCAAAGCCCTGTTCACTACCTAGGACATGTACCCATTTTGCCCACCTAGTTTCAATGGACCACTGAGTTTCACAGGAAAAATTAGTTACCTGCATAGTTAATTTCAATATAAGAATGTATTCCAAAAATAATTTGAACAACAAATAACAAATTACAAAATGCTGTGCAAACCATGTGGGAAGCAGGGGAAAAGTTGGTCAATGCACATGAAAGTATGGTGTCACCTGCAATAGCAGGGAGACAAGAGATGATGATAATGTGATGTATGTCTCAAGAGTAGTACAAGGAAGGACCTGAGAGTTTCCACCACAAACTATGACAGACATTTGAGAGGTAGTCTCTTTGTTTGTACATTACACCACTCACATATGTATTGAAACTCATCTTATCATAGAGATGTATAACTTCATGCATCAGCTTAAATGAAAAGTACATTACAAACAAGAGCTGGAAAATTCCATTGACGGATGGAGCTCTCAGGATGGTGGCCCAGAAGATGTAGGAATCTCAGGCTAACAACCCCACTTCTACTGCGAACATAACCAGTTCATTCATGTGGTATGTGAGCTACAGTATCTAACAAAGCTTACTAACAGCAGAAAAAGATTCAAAATATTACGAAATTGAACACAAAAAAAATAAGATCAGAGTGGGCATGGTGACTCACGCCTTTAATTCCAGTCTTTGGGAGGTGGAGGCAGAAGGATCTCAACATGTTCAAGGTGATCCGGTCTACACAGCAAATTTCACAGCATTCAGAGCCACATAGAGCCACATTGTCTCAAAAAGAAGAAAAAACATAAAAATATCTATCCAAAGAAGTTTTTCTCTTTAATTGAAAAGGGAAAAATTACTTTGCTCCAAAAGCAACAAGCTATCAAATGAGAATAAACTTGTGACAACATTGCAATTTAAACTGTTTGTAGAAAGATCTCATGCAGAAAAGGGAAACACTGTAGTAGTACACCTACGGCGGCAGCTCAGCAAAGAAGACAAGGAGACGTATTCATAGGACCAAATCCTGCAGACCGCAGCAGAGGGAACCACCATCATGGCAAGTGCCATCCTCGACAGTGGAACCTCAAGTCTCTGAGCTCAGGTGTTTTTATTCTTTCAGAACTCCTCAGGTATTCTAAAGATAGCACATGCAGATCATTAGCAATTAAACAACTCTCACAGAAATCTAACTCTTGCAAATAATACAAAACGCCCTAGACAGCCCCTCACCCAACAGTGCATAAAACAATTATTTTAAATATAACTAAAATAAACTTCTGCAACAATTCCCCTTTTCTGTATAAACCAATAAAAAAATTGCTTTTTATCTCTACAACACAATTTAAAAGTACACTAGCAAAACTATGTACAAGAGAAACAATCATCAGGGTTGCTAATGTGCACAGGACTGAATAAATCCAAACATCTATGAAGATTCTCACAATGTTCTTAGACAGCAGAAAATCATTATCAATGTCCAATTATCTGGAATTCACTCATAATCTTCTGGACTCCTCCAAAGGGCTGGGGTCACTTCTCTGACTCTGCTCTCTGCAGCACACACAACTTGTCCTCCAGTTTCTGACTGGCTTCTCTCCACTGCTACTGCTGCTCTTGGTGGTTGTCTCATGGTACTGGCATCTTCAGGATGTTGGGGTCCTATGCTGTAATTATGATGCACTTTCAACAATAGCCTCTCCTGGACTCTCTTCATGGTGCCAAGTCTCAGGTTTTTTACATGACCCCTTTATTCTGAGTCTTTAACTGCCACTGAGGCCACTTTTACCAATGGCCTCTCCTGGTCTCTCACACTGCCAAAGCTCAGCTGCTCTCCAAAACCCTTCATGCCTTCAAAACCAGTCCACCAGATATTGGCTACCAGCACAAGATACAACTTTGGCCAGTTCTAGAAGACAGCTTCTGTGTGCTAGTCCTGAGTAAAGAATTTACAGCTTTTAAGATAGAATCTGGTTTTCTGGAAAAATGACTGGTCACCTTGTCTGAAGGACAGGTTCCTTCATGGGATGGAGTTCTCCTCACTGTCACGAGTATCTGAACTGCTTGTCTTTCTTTAAGTTAGATTTTCATGGAAAAAATTGTTCAGTTTAACTACGGGGCTCTTTGGCTCTAAGCCTAGCTTCCACAACAGCAGGGGCTCCTGGGGCCCATCTTTACAGAGAAGCATACAACCTCTTCCATAGATCTCAAACACAACATTTTGAGCTCCACACACATTCAACACAGCTATCAGAAAACTCAGTTTGTGAAACAGTATGCTACCACCAGCAGCGGGAAGGAGCATCAGCTCCGTGATTAGGAAAAGCAGTAAGAACCTTGCTTTTTCCCTACTCCCAGCTGAATTCTTTATCTCTAAGGGCCTCCATTCTGTGGCTCTCACCTCAGTGCTTTGTTTCCTCATTTATTTATTAATTTCATAGCCTTTTATCTTCATAGAGGCTTATTTCCTTTCTCTTTCTCCTCTTCCTTCAGGAACCTTCATTTAATACCTTAATCTCTATCCTCTGGTAGCTTCCCTGATAGTACTTTAAAGGACTCTGGGAGGTCTGGAGTTTCTCTTCTTTTGTCTCCATGTTGGCTGAGCTGGCTTGATGTCAGTGCCCCATGTCAATATGCCATTTTTAGTTGTAATCTGTTTGCTGGGGTGGCTCATCAAGGAAGACAAGGAGGCATATTTCATAACTGCAAACTCTTCCAAACCTCAGCAGAGAGAACTATCATCATGGCAAGTGCCATACTGACAGTGGAAACCCGAGCATCTCAGTTTGGGTGTTTTTATTCAGGTGCAGATCATAAGCAATCAAACATCCCCCACAGAAATTCAACACCTGTAAACAATACAAAACACCCTAGACAGCCCCTAATACAACAGTGCATAAAGCAATTATTTTATATCTAACTAAAAATAAACTTCTGCCACAGAATAATATAGAATAAAACTATTGTATATTCATTTTGAAAAGCCCTTTCCTAAGATTTTCAAGATCAAGAAAATTAAACAGAGTTAAGAGCAATGCCCAAGCTATAAAGAAGAGTGTCAGATAAAAATGTTCTAAAAATTGTCCATTCAGTGAGATAATGTTGCACGTGCCAATCAAGGAGTAATCCTACCCAGCTAACATAAAACACAAAACCCCTCATGCCATTCCCCTATTGAGGATATTTCTCAATGCTCCTTTTATATCCCGATTCCTCAGACTGTAGATAAAGGGATTCAGCATGGGCGTGACAAGACTATACATCACAGCCACAATGACATCCTTGTCATTAATGTTATTTGATGAAGGGACTAGGTATAGCCCAAAAATGGCTCCATAGTAGAGAGAAACCACAGAGAGGTGAGAGCCACACGTGGACAAGGCTTTGCAGATTCCCTTGAAGGAGGGAGTTCTCAGGATGGTGGCCCCAATGCGGCCATAAGAGGCCAGAATGCATATGAATGGCACAGTAATTGTCACTGTACCTACAGAAAGTATGGCCATCTCATTGATAGAGGTGTCTGAGATGGACAGCTTCAGTAAGGCAGAGAGGTCACAGAAGTAGTGGGCGATGGTATTGTCTCTAAAGCTAGAGAGACGAGCCAAGAGGAGAGTGTTCAGAAGACCACATGCAGTGGCTAAGATCCAGGACAGACTTACTAGCACGACACAGAGGCTCTGTCTCATGATGGTGGTGTAGTGGAGAGGGTGGCAAATGGCCACATACCTGTCATAGGCCATGGAGGTCAGAAGGAAGCTGTCAACAGTTGCAAAACTTAAGAAAAAATATACCTGTGAAATGCACCCAGCATAAGAGATGGACTGACTGTGCGTCACGATGTTCACGAGCAGCTTAGGAGCGGTGACTGAGGAGAGGGAGATGTCAGTGAAGGCCAAGTGGCTGAGGAAGAAGTACATGGGGGTGTGGAGGTGAGAGTCCAGCCTGATGAGCAGGATGATGAGCAGGTTCCCCAGCACCGTGGTCAGGTACATGGCCAGAAACAGGGCAGAGTACATGCCTTGGTCCTCTGGCCGGATGGGGAGCCCCAGGAGGATGAACTCGGACACACTGCTCTCATTATCCCTCCTCATGCTCTTCTTTCTTTCTTCTGCTGGAGATGAAAAAGCTTACGGCAATATGAAAGAATGAGAAGCTGTGGTGACTCTTACACCGTACAGAGCCATTTTGAACTACATCGTGCATTTTCACCTGAACACCCCACATTTCCTGTCACTCTAATAAGCTACAGATTGTCTGGATGAGGAATGTTGTTTTCCACTAAGGAGCCCAACACATCTTCTGGGGAAATCGCTGGATCAGTTCAGGATCCAGGACTCCATGAGGAACATGTAAGGCTTGGGAGCCATAGGATGGCTTTGTCTGCTCGTGACTTTAAATGACTCATCGCCCAGGAGTTAATGTGACAAAGAAAGGCAGTTTCTTTTTACTTAAACTTCCCATTTTTTATATTTTGAGAATTCCATATGTGAGCCTTGTATTTTCATCTTTCCTATCCCTCTTCTCCCCTCCAACTCCTCCTTTGCTCCCATTCCCTATCAGGTAAATGACTTCTTATTTTTTTTAATTATTATTTTTACATATGTACATATGTGTGCATGTATGTGTATGTGTGCACACACACACACACACACACACACACACACACACACATCCATACAACCTACTGAGGGCATTAAGTGCTGCTCATATGTACAATGTTTAGGGCTGACCACTTGAGACTGGATCAGTGAATCTGTCACTGAAGAAAACAGAATCTCCCTCTTCAGCAGCCATTTAATGCGTGTATGCCTGGGGAGGTCATAGAGCCTAGAGGAGAACCTACTCTGTCATTATCCTAAACCAATGTGATTTCTAACTTTAACCTAAATACTTATCTTTATACCCACAGAAAAGTGTGTGTGTGTGCACATGAGTGTGTGTGTTTGCGTGTGAGTGTGTTTGTTTGTGTGTGTGTTGAAGGAAGTTATGCCACTTGGGATAATAATGCTCCCCCAACTCAAAGCCATAGACTATCTAACGAAGCCCCAGTAGCAGGCATGGAAACCTTCATTGAATTAATATAGACTATTGCTACTGCCCTTGGCTGCCACCCAGGACTGGAAGGGGAGATCCTACATGCTGAATACACAATACTCTTTGAACACAAGAGGTGGAGGAATCAAACTAAACTGACCTAGAATCCTCCCCTAAGGACTAATTCTCATAGCACTAGAACAAGAGACACAAGCTGCCATGGAGATAGCAATCAATATTCCTACCCAGATGTGACACCTACAAAGCACAATGCTCAGCATGGTAAAATAGGTTCAAAGGCACTTATATCTCGATGGTTACCACCAACTGTCTAATTAAGACTTAAGTGGGACTTAAGACCCACTCAATGGGAAGAAACTCACTACTGATGCTGTAAAATTAA
The DNA here is from genome assembly GCA_026225945.1 of Cricetomys ansorgei. NCBI lineage: Eukaryota > Metazoa > Chordata > Mammalia > Rodentia > Nesomyidae > Cricetomys > Cricetomys ansorgei. Next base: position 6,643 of record JAMJFZ010003290.1, read on the forward strand.
CCAGTGATCCATGGCTGCTAAGTTCATGGACCCTAAAGGAGAACCTACTACTGCCACTTTTCTAAACACATGTACATATAAACATCATATGTGTTTACATATGCAAATATATATGTAGACACATGTATACATATATGTAACAATAGAAATGATGTTAAATATAGTACTCATATATAAAGACCTCAAAATTAATTTTTTAAAAGAGAAGTGGTTTAAATAAGAAGTAACAAAATATTTTAAATATCTTACCATTTAATACTAAAGATTGTATTGTATTGAGGGAAGAATGAACACAGGACTCTGAATATAATGTTGTTACAGGAGTTAGGTACGAAATATCTGTTTCATAGTCAGACTGTGAGGGTTAAAAATAAACAAGGCTTAGCTTGCCTGCCATCCTCTGGAAAGGTAGATATAAAATATCAATTCTAGAGAAATTATTTTACCTAGAGTTTTGATTTAACCCTATGCTTTCAAGCTTTTAATGCATATGCAGTTCAAGATGAACTGTTTCCAATAAATGTCCTACCATACTCCGGTTTGCAGAGGAGATGTCAGAGATCAGTAACATACACTAGTCATGCTCACATACGCACACGCAAACAAACGTCACACTGTGAGGTAAATACTGTAGCCGCTCTGAGGAGACCCCTTAGATGTCAACACACTTACCTTCATCCAGGAGGTGTATGCTGGCTCTCCCAATTCTCCCTAAAAGGCAAAACCATGGTGAAGTGGGTAATCTCTAAGATGCTCAAGGTTCCATTGTGATTGAATAATAAGTTGAGAATCAAACCCAGATATTATAGTTACACCATACACTCGTGTTCGCAGTCCCTAACTTAGTGAGTGATTTTAATTTAAACAATGAAGTATTAGAGAGAAACAGGCTCAAATTACTGCATTTCCTAAGGTTCCCTTGGGGAATAACTCACTTATTGAAGCGGGCATAAGGGAGTTCACCTTTGAGGAGTAACAATAATAACCCTCAAGGCAGCCATTGGGAATTTGGCAGATCAAAAAGTTTGTTGCCTTCTAAATTTACACTGGGTAAATGTGGTCTAGTGTCTACAACAAAGTGAGCTATAAACGGTGGAGTAACCAAAGTCTCTTCTGAAACCTATGTCTTGTACTTTTTACATTTTTATTATTTATTACATGTGTGTGGGGTTGGGTAATGTGTTTATAAGTGCAGGGGCCTACAAAAGCCAGAAGTGTATCCCCTAAAGCTGGATTTGTAGATGGTTCTGCAGTGTCTGATGTGGTGCTCGGAGCTGAACTCAGACCCTCTGCAAGGATACTGTAAACTATTAAATACTGAGCTGTGTCTTCAGCCTCTTAACGCCATGTTATTTCAAAAACACTATAAATCTTTACCTTCACTGTCTGATATTTTAAAAGTAAAGAAAGATTTATCTCATCATGACACTGGACCCTGGTAAGATAAATGTTTCTATGAAATATCATTCTCTTGCCCAAGAGTGATCCAGGTAGCATTTTATTGTATATTTCTCATAATAGTATTAAATAGCCAGCTAATATATTTTTATACTTACCTCTTAGGAAATTGATCCCAAATCTATCCCATACACTTCCAGCTTCATTTCTTCAATGTCCAGGAGAAAATCAATGACATGATGTGGGTCCTTGTTGCAGAAGTTTATTTTTAGTTGTATGTAAAATAATTGTTTTATGTACTGTTGGGTGAGGGGCTCACCTAGGTCTTGGCATTCTGTATAGTCTGCAGGTGTTGGACTTCTCTGGGGGACGTTTCATTGCTTGTAATCTGCACGTGGTCTCAGCAGAACACCTGAGGAGTTCTGAATCAATAAAACACCTGAGCTCAGACATTCAGGGTTCCACTGTTGATTGAGTATGGCACTGACCATGATGGTGGTCCCTCTGCTGCAGTCGGGCAGAGTTTGAGTCTATGAAAATGCCTCCTTGTCCTCCGTGGTGAGACGCAGCAGCAGCGTACTACTACAGCCCTATTCGTGGCAGATCATCTTCTGCTCTAAAGATGATGCCTCACTTGACGCAGCTGCAGAGAACTTCATGTTTTTCTCAGACTGAAGGATATCATTGCAGCCGTCTCTCTTTCCCTACATTCATGAAGATGTTTAAGTTCACGAGTTTGAACACTTTGTGTTTAATTTAAGACCATGAAAAAAAGTATCTTATGAATTAACAATTGATGTTACTACTTCCAGATTCCTATGTTTTCTCCATTCTCTTCCATCCAGGTTCATTCTATTCCTTTTAGACATTTCTGTGTCTTCCCCCACAATATCTTATTATTTAATAACAAGGTTCACTTATTTTGCATATATCAAATAAAGAAAAAATAATGCTTTGTTCTCTACGCATCCATTTAAGGTTTTCTAATTGAAAGCTATTCATAATATCCCCTGATGGTCTTTTTAGTTTATATGTATTACTTGTAATGTCTCCTCTTTCATCACTGATTTTCCTTATTTATCTTCCCTCTCTCTTGGGAGGAGTATTCAACCAAAATGTTTGTCAGATTAGTTTACTCCCTTGAAAACACAATTTTCATCTTGTTGATATTTAATAATTTTGCAGTGTGTATTTTATTTATTTCTTCTCAATCATTGCTACTTTTTCCTTTCTACTGATCTGGAATTTGATTTGCTCATCCTCTTCTCATTTCTTGAGTGGTACCATCAGGTTATTTTCTTTGATGACTTTTTATTCTTCTGGTGTAGATTCTTCTCTTTTTGTTAGTGATTATAGTACATTACTTCTATTAGAACTCTTGACTAGTGAAGTCCTATAGATTCATAAACTTGAAAGGTTACTGCCATTGCTAACTGGTGAGACCCTATTATTGAAGAGCTGGTACTTGCTTCACAGAATATGAAGCCAAATTGGTACTCAACAGGCAGCTTCATCCTTATTTCATTACCGTGCTAGCTTTCATAGTTCTGGAGGCGCTGGGCATGCTACAAGAGAGAAAATAAAACTTCAGTTTTACTCAGCTGTGAACCCTCTGCACTACAATAACTCCCGGCCTGCCAAGACGTGCCCTCTGGTGCAGTAGTGGTACAAATGTTATGGACGTAACCAAACACCTTCTGATTGTTTTTTCCTCAACAATCTGAAAACAAGCTCATCTCTATTGTTATATACATCACTAATTTATACTTCTCTTATTCCACATTATTCCATAATATGAACACAAAACAATATAATCACGATTTGCTACCTGACAGGTTCTTGGATAATTCTAGTTATTTTTCAATAAGTAATAAAGCTTCTAGCTAGTAATACTGTATACTACACTTGACAAAATGTTAGTGGAAATAATGCACTGGGTTACTCTGTGAGAATGAACAAATTTAACTCTGTTGTTTAGACTAAGAAATTTGCTTGTTTTGTATATTTATGTATACAAACATCTGTGTAATTATGTTTATCTATAATGTACATTTTTATGTGTGATATTTGTTGAACACAAAACCTTTGTTTTAATGGTTTTATACTGTAAGGCCAAGGCTGGACTTGACCAAACTTTAGTAAGGCTTGAGAATGTACAAGTAGGCCTGAACTTTGCCTGAACTTTTAGAAACCTTGGCACCCAGATAAGGAAAAGTTCTAGTAATATTCACATATGAATAGTTTTCAGATCATCACTCCCTAGCTTCAGGAAAAGTTCCAGTTATATTCACATATGAACAAGTTTCAGCTCAGCGCTTCCTACCTACAGAACAGTACACCCGGAATATACCAATCTATGCCATTGCACCCAACCAATCAGCTTAAAGGTTATGTGGTTGCTAAGAAAAGAGTATATAAGCAAGTCTGAAAATCACCTCCGTGTGGCTTCCTGCCCCCCTGCATAGGGACCCTATGGAGGTCCACCCCGAAGCGTAGGAAGGATGCATGGGTACAATAAACCTCATGCACTTGGAACGATTCGTGCCTCAGTGTCTCTCTCAGGGTCTCACCTGATGAAGAAGACCCAGAGTGCGTTCCTCGTAGTCTCTCTGTAGCTTCTCAAAACTGAGAGATGGAAATTCTGAAATATAGAATATAAATTTTTAGCTATATTAGTCTTCCCCCATATTAAGACATAATCCACAGCTTCTAAACATGTAGTCTATTGGTGCATATTTTCAAATAAAAGTATTAAGTATAATATCTATATAAGAAATGTCATTTATATCTGCAAATTTATGATGCAATTAGATTGTAAAATAGAGGAGAAGGGATAAACTATTGTAAATGTTTCGTAGTTGGCACTATAGTCAAGTTTGTACTTGAACAAGAAGAGGACATAATACAAGCATTGGTCTTCTGGCTGATGGGGAGCCCCAAGAGAATAAACTCACACATGCTGATCTAGTTATTCCTTTTCATACTCTCTCTTTTTGTTTTCCTGAAGATAAAAAGAAAACAAATATGAAAGTAGGAAAAATCATTGTATTTGTTACTTAATGAAAACAGTTTTGAGCTAGTTGATGTGTGAATTTCAACTTTAATATTTCAAGATACTGATGGTATTGACTGAAGGCATTGTCCACCTAGGAACTAACAAACTTTTGGGGAAATCTTGGACCAACAGAGTGATCATAAGTCCAGAAGTTCATGATGAATAAAAGAAGTTAATAAATTCATTGTTTTAATAGACTGTTGTCTACAAGAGTCTAAAGCAATGATGAAAGTTTCTTAAGTGATATTTAAAAGGAAACCTTGGTAAATAATTGTGAGGAAACAGTGTCTCCTGGAACAGGGCAGCTGCACATAGGAGCTCACAGTGATTGCAACAATATGCACAAGACCTGTGTAAGCACAAGCCAGTCCAAATCCCTGCATGAACAACGGAACTGGGCACGCAGTCCCAGCCCTAGCCATGGAGCTACTGGCAATCGTTAGCCTCTGGGAGAGGAAAAGAGAGTTCTCTCTAAGAATGTAGCCCCCTGATATGTTCTACCATGATCCAGTAGAAGACTACGTATCCAAGAATATTTGAACAGCACAAACTGGTATTCAATGATTTAAAAACAAAAAAGGGCCCAAAGTTGAGTAGGTGGGAGGTGAATCTTAGGGGCATGTATGATCAGAACTCTCAAAGTATTCAATGAAAAATAAAGTAATAATGATAAAATAAAAGGAGACCCGTGGACTGAATAGAAGGCTCAGTGATTACAAGCACACCCTGCTCTTGCAGGAGGCCTGTCTGTTTCTCAGCACCTACACTGGACAGCTTACATCTTCCTGTAACTCTGGGATCCAGAGTGTGCCCTTTTCCAGCCTCTGTAGGCACCTGCATTTATGTGCACATGCTTCACCTAGACACATACACATGATTTAAAATAAAGAAGTAAATAAAAATATTTTAAGTATTTCCTAAAAGGAACATAAGAGCCTAATATTTGCATTTATAAATATTGGAATTCTAGGTGAGTGCTTAGAAAGAACACAGCTAAAATGCTGAAATAGTGGAGAAAATTCAAGATCATGGTCAGTTGGATAATCATTGAGGAACCAGAATAGATCATAGATGGAAACATTAATGTCTATGAGTTTCAATAATGATTAAGGGCAACTCTTCTAGGTGTAAAACCTGGATGGTTTAGGCAAAGGGTCTCATCTTTCATGGCTCACTCTGCTTCTGCCTCTCTGTCCTTTATTCATTCAAACCTTCCTTCTACTCACACAAGGGCCTTATTTACACAAGCAGCATCTGCCAGCTGACTTGTCCCCTTCTCAGGTAGGTGTCCACGCCGAGGAAAGCAGTCTTCTCTAGTTTATGGCTGCAGAAGATATAAAGGTCATACATATCCTTCATCTGCACTAAGACAGACAAATGGCCTTTTTATGTGAAGATTGTAGGGGGCTGCATCTATTGTTTTTAGTACATAGGTGTGAACAGGTGCAGGAAGCAAGTCTTACAGAGTTTGGCAAGCTGCAAAGCCTGAGGAAGTGCCTTTCCCCCGTACAGCACAGACAACACATCTACAGGAGCATCGCTCCAAAAGGACAGTGTACACCTGTAAGATATCTAATTAAAATATTCCACTACAATAGATGAGGCCTTTCCTGCTATAATAAAAAGTTCCAATCTATTCTGTCAAAATAGAACACTGAAGGAAAGGCTCCCTGAGAGTCTCTGGGTGGAGTTCACAGCAGGAGGCAAGTAGCCAATAATTGAGCAAGGAGTGGAGCCTCTATAAGCCTGTCTGATCCACAGTTGACAGTTGTTAGAGACAGGTTGAACATGTAGGCCCATTGCCAAGTTTTTAAATTCTTTATCTGACATTTTAAACATTTCTCTGTCTTCAAATCTTTCGTTGAAGATTTAGTTCAGTGAAGTAACAACTCTTTAAAGAATTACATTTGGAAGAGTCTCATATTTCTTGAATTTCAAGGTCATGATTTGTACATTTGGGAAATCTTTACCTATTCTGGTTTTATATTGTGGCCCTTTTAGTGAGCATCCTTCTCCTGGGGGCTAATTCAAGTACATTCCTGGAGGGAGACTGTAGGAGCAGTAACACCAGCACAGAGCTGTCATGGAAGTGCACTACAGCCCAGTCACAAACAAAGCCACACTACTGACACCATAGAAAAGAGAAGAGCAGAACAACATGGAATAAACTATTACGTTAAAGTTAATACATTAAAAGTACTAGTAATGATGCTGCTGATGATGATGACGGAATAAAGTAGAGGGCATGAAAAGAAAAAAGAAAAGGAAAAATGTGATGGAGAACAGAATACGAGAAAATAATCAAAATATAAAATAAAGACAGTGCATATAAGTAAAGTACAAATCAAGTAAAAAGAATAATCATAAAAATCATAAAAAATAGTGAAATGTGAAGAAAAAGAAAAGAATGGAAAAATATGGCAAAACAATCAAGAATTTCTTCTGGAATCGTTTTTTTCTTTTTAAAAATTTTTCTGCTTTCATATAATACATTCCAATGTCTTTGCTCTCCTCCCTTCATTCCTCCAAGCTCCCTCCATTTTCCCTACCCAGATTTACCCTATCCATCCACTCCCACCACTGTCTCTCCCCAAGAAAGAGTAGTGTTCCCAGGGATGCTGGTCAAGCATGGCACAACAAGGTAGAACAGGGTCAGGCACAATTCCCTACTTCAAGGTTGGATTAGGCAACCCACTACGGGGACAAGGCTCAAGAACAGGCAAGAGGTTCAGAGGCACACACCTTTATTCCAGTCTGTATGAGTTCTGCAAGAGAACCAGGCCAGGCATCCTCAATACTTATTTGGGGAACCCAGCAGGTTCCATGTCTGACATTGAGACTTGCAGAGCCCCTCAGGGTTCTGGTCAGTTGACTGCATGGGGTTTGTTCTCCTGGTGACCTCAAACTCTCTGGTCCCAGAAATCCTTCTTCCACTTCTTCCTTGGGATTCCCAGATTTCTGCATTTCGATTGGCCCTGGGCCTCTGCATCTGCTCCCTTCAGCTGCCCAAGGGAGCATCTCTGTTGAGGACTGGGCTAGGCATTAATCTATGAGGAGATCAGGATAACATTAGAAGTCTTCTTCTGATTTCCCAGACTCTAGTTCCTGGCCATGGAGTATTGATTATGGGTTCCCTCCTTTAGCACAGCTTTTTACCCTTCAATTGTCCCAGTGGCTCCTGCAGGGAGGATAGGCCAAAGGCTGAAGTTTTGTGGCTGGGAAGGTGTTCCAGTTCCACTGGAAGCCTTGCCTGGTTACAGGAGAAGGTCTTTTTAGGCTCCTTAATCCCCATGACTAGAGGTCTTCACTAGGGTCTCCTGCGTTGATTCCAGTGACCGCCACTGCACTAAGTGTCCTGATTCTCCCCTGCATCCTACAATTCTGGTTGTCTCTCTGCATATTCTCTCACTCTATCAATGTCCACCCTCTGGTCCTTTCTCTTCCCATTTCTATCCTTCCCCATCCCTTCTGCATCATCTGTTCTATTTCCCCTTTACAGGGAGACCTCTGTGTCCACACTGGGACTCACCTTGTTACATAGTCTCTCTGGTTTGTGGACTGCAGCACCTTTGTCCCTTGCTTAACAGTTCATGTCCACATGTAAGTGAGTACATGCCATATTTGTCTTTTCTGGACTGAGGTATCTTACTCAGGATGATTTTCCCTAATATTAAAATCCACACACAGGCTGACCACACTATGGAACAAAGTGCTCGCCATGTGGAGGCACTCCCCACCACAAGAGATGCCATCTAATTCATATTTCTTATAAATACACTATTGAACAAGCTAATAGTGTGTTAATTGTTAAAACAGCATCTAAAGAATGTGTTCACAGGTTCCCAGAGATCACTTATATAAAAGATCTTAGGCATGACTGACTCTCTTAAATATACTTGACATACTTTTATACACATCTTTTTGAGCTTTCATTCATGTGTAGTTCCAGTGCCAGGATTTGACAGGCTGATCACAAACATGTATCAAACTATTTAGCTGCAATATCCAACAGCAATATCATTTCTTAGTGGTTTTAACCTTCCAACTGCTGCAGAATCCATTATTTGAAACTCACCTCCTCTAGTAAGAAAATCAAGCAAATACAAGTACAATTAACATCTCTGTATGTTTATATTAAAATGGATTTCAGACCTTTTAAATATCTGACTCTGGTAGCTTTTACTGCGATCAAACATGGAATGGTCACCACGGACTAGACTCCATGTGCACCCGTGTTCTCCAGCCAGCAGTACTGCTTGGGAGATTATGGAACCTGTGAACACGGCATTTAGCATAGGTCACTGGGCAGGCCTTAAGGGTCTGGTCCTGCTCTTTGTTTCCTGCCTGTCCAGTGTATCCTTGTGAGAAGGTAGGAATGCCTGACCCAGGCTTGATTATCTCCTACAGGAGAAGGAAACCCGCATGCTTCTCTATAATCAGCTCAGGAAACAATGGTGCCTTACTAAGTGAAACAGCTTGACTCCTGCGCACATCTGTATGAGCTGTACAGGAAATATGGATGCATAGCGAGCTGTATCTGCCACGAATTGTCAACAGATGGTTTACCTTAGTGGTGAACAGGAATATAGTAAAGAAAAGCAGTCAGCAATTTGCAACTTATCGATTTTGTTAAAAAAAAAAAAAGAGGGGTACTGTCATTTATAAGTATTGCCCAAGAAGTAACATAATAAGAATTCTCAGGCACTCAGAAGAGTTTTCACTTAGTACAGTGTTGTGGAAGTTTATTCTTAGTTATTTATAAAATAATTGTTTTGTGCACTGTTGGGGAAAGGCCTACCTAGGCGGTTACACTCTCCGGTGCTACTTTACAGAAATATCTGTCCAATCAGTCAACTCCCATCGACTGAAACAGCGGGAGCAGGTTCTCCAGAATGGCAACGTTGTTCCAGGGAGATGAAGTTTTTTTACTTTAGCAAAAACTTGTCTTTCTTCTTTTTATAATAAAATATATTTGGATCAAACTGCTCTGGAGACCTGCTTGAGTTCAATTCCAGGATTTGGTTTGTGACTTCCTGATAGCTACCTAGCCATTCTTCATCACATGCTCAGAAAAGCAGAGCCTCCCCCTTAGGATGGATTAGGTGGAAACACAGCGCTACTTGGAAGGTCACGTCAATCGTGTCAAAGTCCCACCTCTGTGCCAGGCCGCAGAGCAGCGCCCTGAACCAGGGCCTCCGGGCTCTATGCTGGACTCGATCCTATCTTCACTCTCTTTTACAGAGAAGAGTTTCATTTTAGTTACTGATCAGGCCCAACCACTTGTGGAAAAGCACAGTGAACTGAGTGCCTGGTTATTACCACACTAATACAAGCAAGAAAGATTAGAGGAAAATGGGTGAGATTACAAATAAAATGGGAAAGTAAGGCAGAGAGATAGGCATAGGTTGGTCAGTGGGTACTAACTAAATTGTGGTTACATAGCAAAAATAAACCTTTCATTTCTTTCTCTGTGTAGCGATTATAAATACTATATATTATCCCAAAGGCTAGAATAAAGGGTTTCAATGACATCACAGTGACACATAGTAAGTACCTGAGAAAATGAAAATACTTTTTATTTATTTATTACACACAATTTACTTATATGGAAACATTACATCACACCCCATATATATCTGGCACCTTTGAGTGTCAGCTAAAAAACCTGAAGTATAAATGCAAAGGGCAGAGAAGATGGCTCACGGGCTGGGAGCACTGACTGCTCTCCAGTGATCCAGATGGTTTCTATCACCTATACAGTGGCATGCAGGCGTCTGTAAACCCAGTCCCAGAGTATCTGGTACCCTCCTCTGACCTTCCAGGGCAGTAGGCACACACATGTTGCAGACATATATGCAGGTCACACACCCATTCACAAAATATATATAAATTAATAAATGTTAAATGAGGTTCTTAATTAGAGTTACTGACAAACTAATTCAGATTATATTATAAGGTAAAGCACAAAAATTAAATCATAAATCTAACAGAGAACATATTTCTGTAATCTTCATAAAGGGAAAAGATCTTTGTTATGAAGGCTAAAAACCTGTCTAATAAAAAAAAATAGTGGTAAAATTAGATTAAAATGCTTGCAAGACAAGGAAAAATGTGTAGGGAAATTTGTGAAAACCCTTCCTAAGATGCTCAATGTCAGCAAGAGAGTCAAACAGGAAAGCTCTGTGAGAGAAAGAGAGTGAAGGAAAAGCCGCGTGAAGATTCTCTAAGACAGAGAACAGAGAATGGATGAAAGAGAATTAAACAGGGATGCTGACACGGAGGACCACGCCCGTCACTGGGAGCACGCTCTCCTGCTGAGGACACTTCTCAGCGCTCCTTTCATGTCCCTGTTCCTCAGACTGTAGATAAAGGGATTCAGCATGGGCGTGACCACAGTGTACAGCACACACAAAATGACAGTCTTCTCATTAGTGTTATTTGATGAAGGGACTAGGTATATCCCAATAATAGCTCCATAGTAGAGAGAAACCACGGAGAGGTGAGAGCCACACGTGGACAAGGCTTTGCAGATTCCCTTGATGGAGGGAGTTCTCAGGATGGTGGCCCCAATGCGGCCATAGGAGACCAAGATGCCTATGAATGGCATGGCAACAGTAAATAATCCCATAATGAAGATGACCAGTTCATTGATGGAGGTGTCTGAGCTGGACAGCTTCAGTAAGGAAGAGGGGTCACAGAAGTAGTGGGGGATGATATTGTCTCTAAAGCGAGACAGACGAGCCAAGAGGAGAGTGTGCACAAGGTCATTGGCTGTAGACAAGGCCCAGGACACAATTATTAGCAGGGAGCAGAGGTTCTGGCTCATGATTTGGGAGTAGTGCAGGGGGTGGCAGAAGGCCACATACCTGTCATAGGCCATGGAGGTCAGAAGGAAGTTTTCGAGAGCAGCAAACAATATGAAAAAATACATCTGGGAAATGCACCCAACATATGAAATGGACTGACTGTGAATCAGCATATTTGTGAGCATCTTGGGTACAGTGACTGAGGAGAAGGAGATGTCTGTGAAGGCCAAGTGGCTGAGGAAGAAGTACATGGGGGTGTGGAGGCGAGAGTCCAGCATGATGAACAGGATGATGAGCAGGTTCCCCAGCACCGTGGTCAGGTACATGGCCAGGAACAGAGTGGAGTACATGCCTTGGTCTTCTGGCCAGATGGGGAGCCCCAGGAGGATGAACTCAGACATGCTGCTCTCATTTTTCCTCCTCATGCTTTCCCTCTTCTGAATACATGAAAGCAGAAATGGGAAAGAGGAGTGATTTTGACTGCTACACTGTGGAAACATTTTATGAATCACCAATACTGAAAATAACATTAGGTTGAACCACTGGCATGTCCATTTTAACCTTAATATGAAGAGTTTTGTCACAGTAATGGGCTAATGATGGATTTGATAGGATATAATTTGCCCACCTAGAAAGCAATGGAATGTCTTTTGGAGAGAAACACTGAAACACCAGAACAATTATCATATCTGATCCAGTTCCAGCTCATGGTGTCGGTATTTCACAAGGACAATTTTAGATTAAGAGATTAGTGTGTAAATTGGTATCCAGCAAATAGAAAAGCTAACATATGATTTCAATGGTTGTTGATCTCTCTGCATCTTTTCAGTATCTCTTGAATGCACTTGCCTGCTGCTCTCTTTCCATGAATTAAATCCAGAGAGTAGAATCAAGGAAGATTCTTTGGATCTATGAGATCCCAGGATCTAGGAGTTGGTGGAATCAGCATGTGCAGAAGCTCAAACACTGAGTGCCTGAGTCTGTACCAATGTATAAAGTACCAATGACAGCTTGCAATGCAGCTATAGTTCTTCCCATAATAACACTGCTTCTCAGTCTATGTGTTTACTCTTCCATCCCTGTGCTAGGGGCTGGATAAAATGACCCTGATTCCATGTTAACACTTTGGCTCAGAGCAAAACATGCCATTCTAGACAACAGAGCACCTGCAAACACTTGACTTTTCCCACCATGTCCTAGACCAGCCAAGGAAATTCCTTGTCTTTTCCTGGCAAATGCAAATGTCACCTGAATTATTCGTTACCTGTATTCCTACGTGCTTTCTCTGCTGCTAAACTGGCAATCCTCTCTTTTTTTCCTGTCCTCATGAGCAATCACTCTACAATAGGAAGGGGAACATGATAATTAGAGTGGATGCCCTAGCAGCTGAGAGAGCTCAGTGGATGTATTCTATGGGAAGACTTGTGATCATGGCTGAGTTTGTCTCTCGGGGAGAAGGGGGGTTCACAAGTTGCTTCTTCATCCTGTCCGGGGTTTAACTACAGTTAGTATATCAATTCTCCTGCCTTAGTCAGAACAATATTTGAAATGCCTATATCATCCATCTCATTGGGTTGAAATACATAGTTAATGTCATATGGTCTGAGATTGATTAGAATTCATTCTTACTAATTTCTGTGTTAATAGCAGTTACTTCATCACAATGAAAATGCTAATTATTCATCTGTGCTTGGGTAGCTTGTCTGTAATATTTAATTTTGAGCAATATTGCAATAAGCAATATTATCCTTATGCCATTTTATACACTATATATGATATACTCAGAAATGGATTTAGCGAAATATGCATTCATGGTTTTGTGGAAATGTCAAGCCACAGGAGGCTAAGGTGATGAAGCAGCTGGTGTAAGTTCTGTGAAGAGTCCTTAATGGAAGAACCTACATATGAAGATTGTGAAATGGGACTCTGGGTAAGTGTTGGGAAAGGTCAGTGTTTTGGAGCATTGGGGACAAGGAAAACTCAAGAAAATGGACAATCACAGACATGCGTAGGATGGAGAATATACGAGGAGCATGAAGGTATAATGTCCAATTCTGCTGTGATAGAAAGTTTCTATCTGTTCAAAAACAGAAACACTCAAGGAAACAAAGTGGCAGAAAGCAGGAAATGGCTGGCTGGCTGCCAGGTAGAAAGCAGATTGTGGCCAGCCAAGAATTTGAGCCACAGTCTGACCACCAGTGACTGCTGCAGCAAAACCACAGAGATTTGGGGAGCAATTGAGAAAAAAACACAGCAAAAATTATGTGTTGATGTTAAATGTGATCAAACAAGTTTTTTTCCTGCTTTCTTTAAAAAATAGAAATGTGATGAATTTTTTAAAATATTCTATGGAGAGGTTTTTTTACCCTTTTATCTCAAAGTTTGGGCAAGTTCTCAGTGCAAGGTAAATTACACTATAGGGAGGTGTTTGCTATTTGACGGTGAGATCCTTGATATTTAAAATGTATGCTGGAGAGAGAGAAACAGATAGTGAGAAAGAGAGAGGGAGACAGAGAGATAGGAACAGAGAAAGAGAGAGAGACAAACATATGCAGTCACACAAATGAATATAAATTCCACGCCCTGCTCCAACAGGCTCTCTTTAATGATGAGCACAGATACCTTCATCTAAAAAGCATCGGAAGGCTCTTCCATTTCTCTCTAGAAGGCACAGGATATAGGAAAACAGCTGGATCATCTGAAGCATTCATTCGCCCATTGCAACAGACATAAGAGTAATTGGTTCAAAATCAATATGATAGACACATGAATATATACATTGTCCACGTCTCCTGAGAAGTCCGTGTGAGCTCTGATTTTAAAAATCATGTAGAAGGACTGGGGTGCAATCCCTGTCCCCAGCTGCAAATTAAAGGCATACAGGATAAAATTGCTTCATTGTCATTGACTCCTTTAGGAAAAGAACTTTTCTGGAGCACGAGAGTCTGTTCTCCCTGGAGAAACAACATTAGTAACCATAACAAGTTTCCCCATCATTTCATCTTGTTTAAAGCATGACCCCTGTGATGTTTTCCACTTAATTACAAAATAAGCTCACATACACAGATAAAGAAATAGTCGGAAACAGACTCTAATATAATTTCAGGTATAGATATTCTAAATGGGCTTATTATTACATCCAAAGCTGGTCAACCTCCTGAATAGGGAATAGACTTTCAGATGTCTCTGTGGAGTTCTTCCATTGCACACCAAGTAGTTGGAAACTTACTCTGGAATATGTTCTATTAAAATTCTGATCTTCATCAATTGGAAAGCTTAGCCACTTTTAACAAAGTGGTATTTTTTTATGATTTTTCTTTTTAACCAATGGTATTATGTGCCATTGAAAAAGGCATTGTCTAGGGCCAAGGATTAAATTATCAAATTCACGGCCAGTAATATTTGCACAGGTACAATTAGAGGCATATTAAAGTTTGTAGCAAATAAAAGTTTGATCATAAGAGCAAAAACAAGTTCAACAACAAATGAATTCGATATTTTTACATTAGCAATAATCTAGATCAGTGACAAAATAACAGATAAAAGGAAAGCTAATGATGAGAGGAAAAAAACCTCAACAATATTGGAAAGCATAAAAATAAACTTTTTTGCCGAATGGTGATGGTGCACACCAATAATCCCAGCAGTCGGGAGGCAGAGGCAGGCAGATCCCTGTGAGTTCCAGGCCAGTCTGGTCTACAGAGTGAGTTCCAGGACAGCAAAGAGTTACAACAGAGAAACCCTGTCTGGAAAAAAAGGAAAGAAAAGAAAAGAAAAGGAAGAAAAGTTTGCATATGTGCATGTTATTAAGCACTGAATGCTAATAACTGCCCTGTAAATTTAAATGTTGAAGCCCTAATTTAAAAGTATATGAAAATGAAACTTGTAATAAATAATTAATATTAGAGGAAATGATGAAGGTAGGTCTCTGATCCAGTGAGATTAGTGTCTAGCTAAGAAGAGAAACCAGGATGCCCCTCCCATACCCTCAAATGAGGACATAGCCAGAAGACAGCAGGCTGAAGTCAGTAAGAGAGTGCCAGGATCCCTCCACCAGGTGGCGACAGAGAAAAATCCTGTGTTGTCCCTTTAATTTCAAACTTCCGGTCTCCAGAACAGTGGGAAAATGAACTTACATTGAGCCACTCTGTGTCTACGCCACATTGTTATGACAGCCCGTGAAAGTTAAGTGATGTGAGTTTGTACTTATAAATATAAATTATATAATTTAGAGAAAAGTAAAAATAAAAATAAACTACAAAAATCACTGCAATCACGTGCACAGTCCAAGATAGTCGTTCCTCCTGACAGGGGAGAGGAAGGAGTGTGTGGACAGCTAAAGAAGAGACTAGGACAGTGTGTTTCAAAAGAATACGATTTACCAACTGGCATGCCCTGCGGATGGGGAGTCTCACAAGGTCAACCCTTGAAGTTGAAGAGCTTCAGGCTGCTGCTGAGAGAGACTAGGATAGGGAGACTTCTCCAGGGCTGAGCTCTCTAAAGCTATCTAATCCCAAGTGGTCAGCTCTGAATACAGACAGATGAGTGACACTAAATGACCTCGGCAGGTTGTGTTTATAAACCTGTGTATATATATCTCAATAATAATTGAAGAACAAGAAGCCATGAATTAGAGAAGGGGTGCGGGTGCCCACAGCAGGAGTCTGAAAAGGACAGGAAAGGGGAAATGATGTAAAAGCAATACTTACATATGAAAGCCTCAAAGGCAAACTTTTCAAAGATCATGTTTTAATGGACTTATTGACAAACAAGGAAGAGTAAATGTGCTACTTGGTGAATTAGGGCAAAGAAATACGCGTACTGAACAAACAGTTGAACGAAGAGACAATCTTCTAGCCAACGAATGACATGTCTACTGAGTTTTTGTACGTGTAAATTATATTCTAATTCTATCACCATAGTTATTTTTAATACTTTTAATTTGAGTATCATACAATGTAGATACTCACTCTCTTCCAATTTCTCTCTGTTCCACCCTCCCACTCTGTGCTATAAAATAAATAAATAAATAAATAAATAAATAAATAAATAAATAACAAAACTAACCCCAGGGTGTGTGGCAGCGGCATGGATCACAGCAGCACCACGGTCTTTGGGGGCAGCGGGCTGCTCTGCTCATGGGCATTCACCTGGCCCAGATAGCCCAACACCAAGCATTAAGCAGTTTCACCCAAAGTTGGGCCTCGCTGCCCAAACCCACAGGCCACCATAGCTACTATTGACTGGATTTCACTTAATAAATATAGATCAGAATAAATATTTTATTCTTGGAATTATTCATTGTGCAGCAATAGAATTAAATACTAATGGACCCCTTAGTTGCTTATGCAAATACACACCAAAACAAAAGGATTTCATCATTTCCAGTGAAGTTCCTAACACACCATCCCTACCAATATGATCCAGAGGCAACTGCTGATGTACTTTTTGACAATATATTAATTCAGCTCCACAGGTAACTCTAGCCATGGGCACAGAAGTTGCACCACTTGCAGTAGTGTCTCTAACTCCACAGCTAATGGTGTTATGGTGATGGGGTTGGTTCTGCTTCCATTCTGCCAACAGCCTCAGCTGCAGCTGCTAGCAAGCCATCAGTACTGGGTCTGTATCTAGGGAGAGGGCTGGTGATAGAGCTAATATTCAGATTGTCCCCATCCCTAGACCAGCCTCCAGTTCTAGGGCTAAAGTTACAACTCCAACTGGAGCTCCTGGCTTCACGTCTAACAGTAGCTTTAGAGCTGTAAGTGACATATTGGACTGCATTCTGGAGACCCCTTAGTCAGTAATTCCCCTTCCTGGTACAGACAGCAGCCCATCTAAATGTATCCCTTGAGACAGTTTCCCCCTAATGCAGCCTGGTCTGTCCTCTCTTACATACCTATCTTTATCCTCTGTTGCAGTGGACTCCAGGGACTCCGGGTTAGACAGGAGAAATTGAGCATGGTACAGCAGGTCTGAGCCAAGCAGGCTGAACTGGATCAAGGCTGCCAACTACTTCAGTGCAGCAATGTGTTGCAGCTCATGGGAGTGCTGTAGATGCTGGCCTCGTCAGGTGCCCAAGACAGAGGACAGAGCAGAGGGCACAATGAGGATGACAGCAGTCAGCATCCTGGAATTTCCTTCTGTATTGCTCTTATGAAAGCTCCAAGGGGTGCTGGGTTTCTGTACCTTCCCAGACATCCATGGGACTTCTTCACCCTCCACTGTACTTACTTACCCTTTTTGCTCTGATATCAGCAAGCTGATCACTGAGCACACACTGACAAAGTGCTTCCATTGGTTGGTGCCTTGAATAATATGCCCAACATATCCCTTGTTACTGAAGGTGATGTTCTCTTCTGTCTTTCATTTCCTCTTTATTTAAACATAAGCCCCATGAAACAAGAAAGCATTCTGCTTGTCCTGTTCTCTCTGGTTCACTGGGACTTGGTAGGTAAGAATACTGGGGGCACTAAGCCTCAGTGGATGCTTTCAGCTCAGTCTTCACAAAGCGGGAGTGTACAATGAACAGATTTATCCTTCATATGGCACCCTTCCTTCCATGTAATGATTCCTTAGAGCACGGCAATGGCATGCCCTACTCCAGCTCCACATGCAGCTGGGCACAGACGTGATGACCCAGGCAGAGTCTGCAGGGTCTTTCTCAGTACATCTGCTGAGATCTAGGTGAGACCACAGCACTCTGCCATCTGTGTGGACTTCAGAACATGTTTCTATTGGGATTTCCTCGGGGTCCTTAATTCTATACTAGAGTTCATTGGGTCTGTTTCTATGTTGGTGGCACACAGTTATGATTAGTATGGTTTTGTAGCATCTTTTGATCTAATTCATTTTTACAATATTGGATCCACTTAAAGTTTCTATATAAAGTATATGGAAATATAAAGTAAATAGAAAATGTAGCATCTTACTTTATAATGACTACCCCCTAGTCCCTCTCCTCCACATGGTTTCTCTTTATTTTATTTTAAATATTTTAAAATACATATATTAAAGTATTTTATTTATTTACAATTAGGTGGTTTGAGGAGAATGCCCCCTTCCATAGGCTCAGAAGTTTGAATACCTGGTCCCCGCTGGTCATGCTGTTTGGATAGGTTTAGGAGTTGTACCATCTGCTGAGGGAGTTCTGTCATTAGGGGCTGGGTTCAAGGTTTAAAAGCCTCTGGACCCATAAGTTCCAAATTCCCGCTTCCTTGAATAAGTTTCTTTGGTCTTGGTGTTTTCTCACAGCAATAGAAAAGTAACTAAGACAGATATTGGTACCAGGAGCGGGCTATTTCTATGACGGCCATTACCACGTTGTTTTGGTGAAATGTGGAAGACTTGAACTTTGGACTAGAAAAGTGCTTGAGTGCTCTACGCAGAGATTCATGGGACGACCTAGGAGATCTTAGAAGACAGTAAAGCCAGGAGCTGCGCAGACCGTGGAGGTGCTGCCCAAGAGGTTTAGCAGAGAATAATATTCGCGATTGGGATAGAAGCCATTCATGTGATATTTTGGCAAAACTATGGCTGCTTTCTGCCCTTGTCCTAAGAGCTTGCCTGAGGCTAAATTCAAAAGTAATGGAATAATTTCTTTTACAGACAAGAGTTCAAAATAGCCTAAGACCGACTCTGTGGTGCAATGGTTAGTAGTCATCTTACACAGGTTTGCAATGAAAAAAAGAATAAATGGGGCAGAAAGAAACACAAAACATGCAGTGTGGAGAGGGAAGGATCCTGAAAAGCATAGTGTTACAGCTAAGGCTTGTGCTGTTAGAGATGCTGGAACTCTAAGGGGACTGGTGTCATTAAGGAGAGGCCTGATTTGCACTGGAAAAAAGAGAAGTGTCTCTTCTGGGCAAGACTCCACACTGACCTACCCTAAAACACACGTTTAAGGAGCTCGTAGACTTTAAGGGGGAATCATTGTTATTATTTTTCAAGTGGCCATGTTGTCAGACTGCTTTCTAAATATGTGTGTTTAGACCCATAGATGGATGCTTCTCTCACTCTTGAGCAGAGAAGCTTTCTTTAGAGGATAGTGGTAAATGCGGAGACTCATAACAGGCCAGAATTGTGCAAATAAATGACTCTGAGAGCTCAGCCATACATGACTCATCTAGAAACTCTCTCCTCACCCTAGGCTCAGAGCATAGCACAGAAGAGAAGGCAGGAGTTATGGAGAGCCAAAGGAGGATGAAGAGAGCTATAAAACGCTGTCTTCTAGACTTTACATGGCCATGCACACATGAATGCACAGTAGCTGTGGTTACCTTACCTGCAGAAGTCTCACACAACATCAGGCCAGTTAAGATTCCAGCACGGATGGAGGGTATGGCACTCCCCAAGGTCCTACTCCTGTCACAGTAGCTATGGCAGTTGATGGGTAATGAGGGAGGGACATGTTCCTTTGCAAGTCTTGCCACTGATAAATTCCCCAGGTGGATGGCCCAAAGCCCTTGAGCATATGGGCAGTAAGAACGGACTCAGAGAGTTATTAACAACAACAAAGAGGGCGTGAAGGTGTGAGGTTGACCTGTTATCTTCCTCGATGCAGGAGCTAGAGGAAGGGAGTTGGGGTGGGTGTGATCAAAATACATTGTAAACATGAGGTCTTCAAAGAATAAATTTAAAATCGTATTCAATAGAAGAGAAAATAGTGGAGAATAATTCATCAATATATAATGAAATTATGTCATTTGAAGGAAAATGGACAGAACTGGGGATCATTGTGGTAGCCAGGATGGCCTAGACTCCCAAAGACAAGCTTCACACATTTTCTCTCTATGGGGTTAAGAGAGGGAGGACAGGGAGGTGGAAAGAGGACTTTAGGGATGTGATGAGGAAAAGCGAGAGAGGGCAGCAGGAGGAGGTGGGTTTCATCAGAGCTCATTAGATGCACAAGTTACTGCAGAAACAACTTAACGCTAGTCACTTTGAGCCAGACATGGTGACTGACGTCTTTATTCCCAGCACTCAAGAGACCAAGGCAGGCAGGTTTCTATGAACTAAAGCCTGCTCAACATAGCTAGTTCCAAACCAGCCAAGGTCACACAGGGAGACGCTGTCTCAAAAACAAAAGAACAAAAATATCACTGTGTATAATTATTATATAATTACAGTTTGTATAATTAAAAAAAAGAAGCAGTCGAGACACTACCTTTAAGGATAAAGAAAATATAATTGATGAGGGACCCAAGGAAGTTCAGCATCTTTAGTATTGTTTTCTGTCATTGAAATCCAGTGATTTTTAAATGGATATAAATGCATAAATTAATAGTATTAATTAAAATGCATTCAAATGTTACCTGTATGGACATACATGTGCATAACACAAGATTATACGCGTTCGTATTTTAACTGTGAATGGTACGTGTATATTTTATTTTTCCTGAGAGTTATTTCAATCTTGTAAGTATAAATTAAATATCAGTGAAAACGAGAAAAAGCGGATGAGATGTCAAAAGGTTTCAAACAGCACGTCAGTCTGAGGATGGGCCTCACACACACGAGTCTGAGAAGACTGTCCATCAAATATTGCTAGCATAGCAGCACATGAGTTCTCTTAGCCTGAATGTCCTTCTTCATAATAGTCACTAGATATGGAAGCATCTCTCGCAGGAAATGGCTGCCATTAATGAAGGTAAATACCTTTGTTTCAGTAGAAGAGGTTTTCCACGAACCAACCCAGTGGTTCTCAACCTTCCTATTGATGTGACCCTTAAATACAGCTCATGTGACCACCAATCACAAAATTACTTTCATTGCTATTTCATACCTTTAATTTAGCTACTGTTATGAATTGCAATGTACATATCTGATATGCAGGCAGTTTTAGGCAACCCCTGTCCAAGGCTTGTTCAAACCCCAAAGGTTAAGAACCACTGAACACACATGTTTATCATTTCATATGGAAATACGGGACAATGCATTTATGAAATTAGGTGTGGAGGCCTTTTCATTCTATAACATAGTATACTTGGATTAAATTTTTGAATTTAACTGTTTTTCAGAATTCCATACAAGAACATTATATTTTCAACATTTCTACCCTTCCCTCTTCCCCTTCCTACTTCTCCTCTGTGTCCCCATTCCTTCTAAATCTCATGTTCACATCATTAATTACTATTGATACACACATACACTTACACATAAACATACACACACACACACACACACACATACATACACACACACAAACACACATATATACATACACAGTTATACACATATATGCACACATACATATATACACATATACATACACACACACACATATGCACACACACACAAACAGACATATATACGCACAAACTTACATATACATTAGCATACACACACAAATATATATACACATACACAAATATATACACATACACACACAAATGCACACATATATACATACATACATATACACACATACACCCACACACACACACAAACACACATACAAAAGCTGCTGAGTCTATTAAGTCTTGTTCATATACACATGTGTTCTAGGGGTGACCAATTGGGATTGGACAAAAGCCATTAATTGCCTGTTGCTCTTAGATTAATTTATCTCACAGCGCTGCTTGAACTCTGTCCAGATTGCCTAGACTTTTCATTGCCCATACCCATTCTCTAGCCCACACCCTTGAGCACCCAACCCCTGATGGGAACACACTGATTACAAATAATTACAGCACCATCTGAAAGGCATTTTTAAGATCTATCTTCTCACTTCTCTACTTCATGTAAACTTGATCTTCCTAAACCTAGAGGTTACCAATCAAAGCCCTGTTCACTACCTAGGACATGTACCCATTTTGCCTACCTACTTTCAATGGACCACTGAGTTTCAAGGAAAAAATAGTTACCTGCATAGTTAATTTCAATTTAAGAATATATTCTAAGTAAAATTTGAAAAATGAATAAGAAATTACAAAATGCTGAGCAAGCCATGTGGGAAGCAGGGGAAAACTTGGTCAATGCACATGAAAGTATGGTGTGAACTGCAATAGCAGGGAGACAAGAGATGATGATAAGGTGGTGTATGTCTCACAAGTAGTACAAGGAAGGACCTGAGAGTTTCCACCACAAACTATGACAGACATTTGAGGGGTAGTCTCTCTTGTTTGTACATTACACCACTCACATATGTATTGAAACTCATCTGATCATAGACATGCATAACTTCATGCATCAGCTTAAATGAAAAGTACATTACAAACAAGAGCTGGAAAATTCCATTGATGGATGGAGCTCTCAGAATGGTGGCCCAGAAGATGTAGGAATCTCAGGCTAACAACCCCACTTCTACTGTGAACATAACCAGTTCATTCATGTGGTATGTGAGCTACAGTATCTAACAAAGCTTACTAACAGCAGAAAAAGATTCAAAATATTATTAAATTGAACACAAAAAAAATAAGTTCAGGTTGGGAATGGTGACTCAAACCTTTAATCCCAGTCCTCGGGAGGTGGAGGCAGAAGGATCTCTACAGGTTCAAGGTGATCCCGGTCTACACAGCAAATTTCACAACATGCAGAGCCACATAGAGAGACATTGTCTCAAAAAGAGGAAAGAAAAGAAAAAAATCTATCCAAAGAAGTTTTTCTCTTTTACTGAAAAAGGAAAAATTACTTTGCTCCAAAAGCTACAAGCAATCAAATGAGATTAAACTTGTGACAACATTACAATTTAAACTGTTTGTAGAAAGATCTCATGCGGAAAAGGGAAACACTGTAGTAGTACACCTACTGCGGCAGCTCAGCAAAGAAGACAATGAGACGTATTCATAGGTCCAAACCCTGCAAGACCACAGCAGAGGGAACCACCATCATGGCAAGTGCCATCCTCGACAGTGGAACCTCAAGTCTCTGAGCTCAGGTGTTTTTATTCCTTCAGAACTCCTCAGATATTCTACAGATAGCACATGCAGATCATAGGCAATTAAACAACTCCCACAGAAATCTAACTCTTGCAAATAATACAAAACGCCCTAGACAGCCCCTCACCCAACAGTGCATAAAACAATCATTTGATATATAACTAAAATAAACTTCTTCAACATTCCCCTTTTTTGTATAAACCAATCAAAAATTTGCTTTTTATCTCTACAACACAATTTAAAATTACACCAGCAAAACTATTTACAAGAGTAACAATCATCAGGGTTGCTAATGTACACAGGACCGAATGAAACCAAACATCTATCAAGATTCTCACAATGGTCTTCAACAGCAGAACAACATTATCAATGTCCAGTTATCGGGAATTCACTCATAATCTTCTGGGCTCCTCCAAAGGACTGGGGTCACTTCTCTGACTCTGTCCTCTGCAGCACACACAGTTTGTCGTCCAGTTTCTGACTGGCTTCGCTCCACTGCTACTGCTGTTCTTGGTGATTGTCCCACAGTACTGGCATCTTCAGGATGTTGTGGTCCTTCGCTGCAGCTAGGATGCACTTTCACCAATAGCCTCTCCTGGGCTCTCTTCATGGTGCCAAGTCTCAGGTTCTTTACATGACCCCTTTATTCTGAGTCTTTAACTGCCACTGAGGCCACTTTTAACTTTAATGGCCTCTCCTGGTCTCTCACAGTGCCAAAGCTCAGCTGCTTTCCAAAGACCCTTCATGCCTTCAAAACCAGTCCACCGGATATTGGCTACCAGCACAAGATACAACCTTGGCCAGTTCTAGAAGACAGCTTCTGTGTGCTACTTCTGAGTAAAGACTTTACAGCTTTTAAGATAGAATCTGGTTTTCTGGAAAAATGACTGGTCATCTTGTCTGAAGCACAGGTTCCCTCATGGGCTGGAGTTCTCATCACTGTCACCAGTATCTGAACTGCTTGTCTTTCTCTTAGTCAGATGTTCAGGAAAAAAACTGTTCAGTTTAACTAAGGGGCTCTTTGGCTCTAAGCCTAGCTTCCACAACAACAGGAGCTCCTGTGGCAGTGAGAAGAATTATTGTTTGAAACCTTCTGGGGGTTTCGTGTTCTTTTTCACCATCTTTAAAGAGAAATATACAGCGTCTTCCATACATCTCAAACACCATATTTTGAGCTTCACACACATTCAACACAGCTATCAGAAAACTCAGTTTGTGAAACAGTATGCTACCACCATCAGTGGGAAGGAGCATAAGCTCCGTGATTACGAAAAGCAGTAAGAACCTTGCTTTTTCCCTGTTCCCAGATGAATTCTCTATCTCTAAGGGCCTCCATTCTGTGGCTCTCACCTCAGTGCTTTTCTTCCTCATTTATGTATTAATTTCATACCCTTTTATCTTCGTAGAGGCTTATTTCCTTTCTCTTTCTCCTTTTCCTTAAGGAGCATTCACTTAATACTTTAATCTCTATCCTCTGGTAGCTTCCCTGATAGCAATTTACCGGACTGTGGGAGGTCTGAAGGTTCTCTTCTTTCTTGTTTCCATGTTGGGTGAGCTGGCTTGATGTCAGTGCCCCATGTCAATATGCCATTTTTAGTTGTAATCTGCTTTTGGGGTGGCTCAGCAAGGAAGACAAGGAGGCATATATCATTACTGCAAACTCTCAAACCTCAGCAGAGAGAACTATCATCATGGCCAGTGCCATACTGACAGTGGAAACTCTAGTATATGAGCTCAGGTGTTTTTATTCAGGTACAGATCATAAGCAATCAAACATCTCCCACAGAAATCCAGCACCTGCAAACAATACAAAACACCCTAGACAGCCCCTAATACAACAGTGCATAAAACAATTATCTTATATAAAACTAAAAATAAACATCTGCCATAGAATAATATAGAAAAAAAACATTGTGTATTCATTTTGAAAAGCTTTTGTAACAAGGTTATCAACATCAAGAAAATTAAACAGAGGTAAGAGCAATATCCAAGCTATAAAGAAGCGTATCCGATAAAAATCTTCTAAAAAATTGTCCATTCAGTAAGATAATGTCACACGTGCCAATCAAAGAGAAATTCTATCCAGTTAATGGAAAACACAAAACACCTCATGCCATTCCCCTATTGAGGATATTTCTCAATGCTCCTTTTATATCCTGATTCCTCAGACTGTAGATAAAGGGATTCAGCATGGGCGTGACAAGACTATACATCACAGCCACAATGACATCCTTGGCATTAGTGTTATTTGATGAAGGGACTAGGTATAGTCCAAAAATGGCTCCATAGTAGAGAGAAACCACAGAGAGGTGAGAGCCACACGTGGACAAGGCTTTGCAGATTCCCTTGATGGAGGGAGTTCTCAGGATGGTGGCCCCAATTCGGCCATAAGAGGCCAGAATACATATGAATGGCAAGGTAATTATCACTGTACCTACAGAAAGTATGACCATCTCATTGATGGACGTGTCTGAGATGGACAGCTTCAGTAAGGCAGAGAGGTCACAGAAGTAGTGGGGGATGGTATTGTCTCTAAAGCGAGACAGACGAGCCAAGAGGAGAGTGTGCACAAGACCACACGCCGTGGCTAAGACCCAGGACAGACTTACTAGCAGGACACAGAGGCTTTGACTCATGATGGTGGTATAGTGCAGAGGGTGGCAAATGGCCACGTACCTGTCATAGGCCATGGAGGTCAGAAGGAAGCTGTCAACGGTTGCAAAACTTAAGAAAAAATATACCTGTGAAATGCACCCAGCATATGAGATGGACTGACTGTGCGTCAGCATGTTCACGAGCAGCTTAGGAGCGGTGACTGAGGAGAAGGAGATGTCTGTGAAGGCCAAGTGGCTGAGGAAGAAGTACATGGGGTGTGGAGGTGAGAGTCCAGCCTGATGAGCAGGATGATGAGCAGGTTCCCCAGCACCGTGGTCAGGTACATGGCCAGGAACAGGGCTGAGTACATGCCTTGGTCCTCTGGCCGGATGGGGAGCCCCAGGAGGATGAACTCAGACACATAGCTCTCATTATCCCTCCTCATGCTCTTCTTCCTTTCTTCTGCTGGAGATGAAAAAGCTTACAGCAATATGAAAGAATAAGAAGCTGTAGTGACTCTCACACCGCACAGCGCCATTTTGAACTACATCGTGCATTTTCACCTGAACACCCCACATTTCCTGTCACTCTAATAAGCTACAGATTGTCTGGATGAAGAATGTTGTTTTCCACCAAGGCGCCCAGCACATGTTCTTTGAGGAAATCGCTGGATCAGTTCAGGATCCAGGAGTCCATGAGGAACATGTAAGGCTTGGGAGCCATAGGATGGCTTTGTCTGCTCATGACTTTAAATGACTCATCTCACAGGAGTTAATGTGACAAAGAATAGAAGTTTCTTTTTATTTAAACTTCTCATTTTTTATACTTCAAGAATATCATATGTGAGTCCTGTATTTTCATCTTTCCTATCTCTTCTTGCCCCCCTCAATTCCTCCTTTGCTCCCACTCCCTCTCAGGTTCATGACTTCTTGTTATTTTTATTATTATTGTTACATATGTACATATGTGTGCACGTGCACACACACACATCCATACAACCTAGTGAGTACATTATGTGTTGCTCATATGTACAATGTTTATGGCTGTCTACTTGGGACTGGGTCAGTGAATCTATCACTGAAGAAAACAGATTCTCCCTCTCTCAGCAGCCATTTAATGCCTGTATGCCTGGGGAGGTCATAGAGCCTAGAGGAGAACCTACTCTGTCATTATCCTAAACCAATGTGATTTCTAACTTTAACCTAAATACATATCTTTATAGCCACAGAAAAATGTGTGTGTGCACATGAGTGTGTGTGTGTGTGTGTGTGTGTGTGTGTGTGTGTGTGTATGTGTGTGTGTGTGTTTTGAAGGAAGTTATGCCACTTGGGATAATAATGCTCCCCCAACCCAAAGCCATAGACTATCTAACAAAGCCCCAGTAGCAGGCATGGAAACCTTCATTGAATTAATATAGGCTATTGCTACTGCCCTTGGCTGCCACCCAGAACTTGAAGGGGAGATCCTATATGCTGAATATACAATACTCTTTGAACACAAGAATTGGAGGAATCAATCTAAACTGACGTAGAATCTTCCCCTAAGGACTAACTCTCATAGCACCAGAACAAGAGACACAAGCTGCCAAGGGAGAAAGCAATCAATACTCCTACCCAGATGTGACACTTACAAAGCACAATGCTCAGCATGGTAAGATAGGTTCAAAGGTACTTATATCTCGATGGTTACCACCAACTGTCTAATTGGACTTAAGACCCACTCGATGGGAAGAAACTCACTATTGATGCTGTAAAATTAGCCAGTGATCCATGGCTGCTAAGATCATGGACCCTAAAGGAGAACCTACTACTGCCACTTTCCTAAACACAGGTACACATAAGGAGCATATGTGTTTACATATGCAAATATATACGTAGACACGTGTATACATACATGTAAGAATAGAAATGATGTTAAATATAGTACTCATATATACAGTCCTCAAATTAATTTTTTAAAAGAAAAGTGGTTTAAATAAGAAGTAACAAAATATTTTAAATATCTTACCATTAAATACTAAAGATTGGATTACATTGAGGGAAGACTGAACACAGGACTCTGAATATGATGTTGTTACAGGAGTTAGGTAAAAAATATCTGTTTTATACACAGACTGTGAGGGTTAAAAATAAATAAGGCTTAGCTTGCCTGCCATCCTCTGGAAAGGTAGATATAAAATATCAATTCTAGAGAAATTATTTTACCTAGAGTTTGGATTTGACCCTATCCTTTCAAGCTTTTAATGCATATTCAGTTCAAGATGAACTGTTTCCAATAAAAGTACTACCATACTCCAGTTTGCAGAGGAGATGTCAGAGATCAGTAACATACACTAGTCATGCTCACATACGCACACGCAAACAAACGTCACACTGTGAGGTAAATACTGTAGCCGCTCTGAGGAGACCCTTAGATGTCAACACACTTACCTTCATCCAGGAGGTGTATGCTGGCTCTCCCATTTCTCCCTAAAAGACAAAACCATGGTGAAGTGGGTAATCTCTAAGATGCTCAAGGTTCCATTGTGATTGAATAATAAGTTTAGACTCAAACCCAGATATTATAGTTACACCATACACTCATGTTCGCAGTCCCTAACTTAGTGAGTGATTTTAATTTAAACAATGAAGTATTAGAGACAAACAGGCTCAAATTACTGCATTTCCTCTGGTTCCCTTGGGGAATTACTCACTTATTGAAGCGGGCATAAGGGAGTTCACCTTTGAGGAGAAACAATAATAGCCCACAAGGCAGCCATTGGGAATTTAGCAGTTCAAAAGTTTGTTGCCTTCTAAATTTACACTGGGGAAATGTGGTCTAGAGTCTACAACAAAGTGAGCTATAGACCGTGGAATAACCAAAGTCTCCTCTGAAACCTATGTTTTTTACTTTTTACTTTTTTTTATTATTTATTAAATGTGTGTGGGATTGGGTAATGTGTTTATAAGTGCAGGGGCTACAGAAGTGTATCCCCTAAAGCTGGAGTTGTAGATGGTTCTGCAGTGTCTGATGTGGTGCTGGGAGCTGAACTCAGACCCTCTGCAAGGATACTGTAAACTATTAACTACTGAGCTTTGTCTTCAGCCTCTTAACACCATGTTATTTCAAAAACACTATAAATCTTTACCTTCATTGTCTGATATTTTAAAAGTAAAGAAAACTATATCTCATCATGACACTGGTCCCTGGTAAGATAAATGTTTCTATAAAATATCATTCTCTTGCCCAAGAGTGATCCAGGTAGCATTTTATTGTATATTTCTCATAATAGTATTAAATAACCAGTTAATATATTTTTATACTTACCTCTTAGGAAATTGATCCCAAATCTATCCCATACATTTCCAGCTTCATTTCTTCAATGTCCAGGAGAAAATCAATAACATGATGTGGGTCCTTGTTGCAGAAGTTTATTTTTAGTTGTATGTAAAATAATTGTTTTATGTACTGTTGGGTGAGGGGCTCCCCTAGGTCTTGGCATTTTGTATAGTCTGCAGGTGTTGGATTTCTGTGGGGGACGTTTCATTGCTTATCATCTGCACGTGGTATCAGCAGAACACCTGAGGAGTTCTGAATCAATAAAACACCTGAGCTCAGACGTTCGGGGTTCCACTGTTGATTGAGTGTGGCACTGACCATGATGGAGGCCCCTCTGCTGCAGTCTGGCAGAGTTTGAGTCTATGAAAATGCCTCCTTGTCCTCCGTGGTGAGACGCAGCAGCAGCGTACTACTACAGCCCTATTCGTGGCAGATCATCTTCTGCTCTAAAGATGATGCCTCATTTGACCCAGCTGCAGAGAACTTCATGTTTTTCTCAGACTGAAGAATATCATTGCAGCCCTCTCTCTTTCCCTACATTCATGAAGATTTTTACGTTCATATCCCGCCCCCGGGATCTTCAACCAAGACCCCAGGAGCAGGCGTGGGAATGGGATATGGGCAGGGGCGCAAGGAGTGAAAGGCAGACAATCTGTCTGGTCCAGCCTTCGATTTATTGAACACAAGTACCAGTATTTATAAGAAGTTCTCAGGTGGGGATTGGAGAGGGGAATGCGTAAGCAGGTTGCTATGGTCAGGCAGGCTGGTCTAGTTTATTGGGGGGTCGCTGGGTCAATGAACTGCAGAGTCAAGGTATCCCAGAGCAATAAGGAAGCACTGTGAGATTTTTCCCGTGTAATCTATAAGGGTGGAAACGTGAAACGAGGAAGCAATAAGGAAGTTAGTTGGCAGGCAGTTTCCCAGAACTGAGCAACTTCAGGCTATCTGGCCTTGTCTGTACTCTGTCCATTAAGACCAGAGCAGAAAAGGATCTTTTTAAAAGGTGGGATGCTTTGTGTTTCAAGCCAGCATCCAGGGGTCTGCTTACCACAAGTTCATGAGTTTGAACACTTTCTGTTTAATTTAAGACCATGAAGAAAAGTATCTTCTGAATTAACAATTGATGTTACTACTTCCAGATACCAAGGTTTTCTCCATTCTCTTCCATCCAGGTTCATTCTATTCCTTTTAGATCTGTCTGTGTCTTTCCCCCACAGTAGCTTCTAATTTAATAACAAAGTTCACTCATTTGGCATATACGAAATTCATAAAAAATAATGTTTTGTTCTCTACGCATCCATTTAAGGTTTTCTAATTGATGGCTATTCATAATATCCCCTGATGGTCTTTTTAGTTTGTATGTATTATTTGTAATGTCTCCTCTTTCATCACTGATTTTAGTTATTTATCATCCCTCTTTCTTGGGAGGGGGTATTCAACCAAAATGTTTGTCAGATTAGTTTACTCCCTTGAAAACACAATTTTCATCTTGTTGATATTTAATAATTTTGCAGTGTGTATTTTATTTATTTCTTCTCAATTGTTGCTACTTTTTCCTTTCTACTAATCTGGAATTTGATTTGCTCATCCTCTTCTCATTCCTTGAGTTGCACCATCAGGTCATTTTCTTGATGACTTTTTATTCTTCTGGTGTAGATTCTTCTCTTTTTGTTAGTGATTATAGTACATTACTTCTTTTAGAATTCTTGACTGGTGAAGTCCCATAGATTCATAAACTTTAAAGGCTACTGCCATTGCTAACTGGTGAGACCCTATTATTGAAGGTCTGGTACTTGGTTCACAGAATATGGAGAAGCCAAACTGGTACTCAACAGGCAGCTTCATCCTTATTTCATTACCGTGCTAGCTTTCATAGTTCTGGAAGGCGCTGTGCATGCTACAAGAGAGAAAATAAATCTTCAGTTTTACTCAGCTGTGAACCCTGTGCACTACAATAACTACCGGCCTGCCAAGATATGCCCTCTGGTGCAGTAGTGGTACAAATGTTATGGACGTAACCAAACACCTTCTGATTTTTTTTTCCTCAACAATCTGAAAACAAGCTAATCTCTATTGTTATATATATCACTAATTTATACTTCTCTTATTCCATATTATTCCATAATATGAACAGAAAACAATATAATCACCATTTGCTACCTGATAGGTTCTTGGATAATTCTACTGTTTTTTAAATGAGAAATAAAGCTTCTAGCTAGTAATACTCAATACTACACTTGAAAAATGTTACTATAAAAAGGAAATAATACACTGAGTTACTGTGTGATAGTGATCAAATTTAACTCTGTTGTTTAGACTAAGAAATTTGCTTGTTTTGTATATTAATGTATACAAATATCTGTGTAATTATGTTTAACTATAATATACTTTTAAGTACATTTTTATGTGTGATATTTGTTGAACACAAAACCTTTGTTTTATACCAAGGAATGGAAATTGTGAAACATAGAATATACATTTGTAACTATGTTTGTCTTCCCCCATATTAAGGCATAATCCACAGCTTCTAAACATATAGTCTAATGGTACATATTTTCAAATAAAAGTATTAAGTATAATATCTACATAGAAAATGTCATTTATATCTGCAAATTTATGATGCAATTAGATTGTAAAATAGAGGAGAAGGGATAAACTATTGTACAATGTTTCATAATTGACACTGTAGTCAAGTTTGTACTTGAACAAGAAGAGGACATAATACAAGCATTGGTCTTCTGGCTGATGGGGAGCCCCAAGAGAATAAACTCACACATGCTGATCTAGTTATTCATTTTCATACTCTGTTTTTGTTTTCCTGAAGATAAAAAGAAAACAAGAAATATGAAAGAAGGAAAGATCATTGCAACTGTTACCTAATGAAAACAGTCTTGAGCTAGTTGATGTGTGAATTTCAATTTTAATATTTCAAGATACTGATGGTATTTACTGAAGGCATTGTCCACCTAGGAACTAACACACTTTTGGGAAAATCTTGGACCAACAGAGTGATCATAAGTCCAGAAGTTCATGATGAATACATGAACTTCATAAACTCATTGTTTTAATAGACTGTTGCCTACAAGAGTCTAAAGCAATGATGAAAGTTTCTTAAGTGATATTTGAAAGGAAACCTTGGTAAATAATTATAGAAAACAGTGTCTCCTGGACATGGGCAGCTGCATATATGAGCTCACAGTGATTGCAACAATATGCACAAGACCTGTGTAAGCACAAGCCAGCCCAAATCCCTGCATGGACAACAGATCTGGGCACGCAGTCCCAGCCCTAGCCATGGAGCTATTGGCAATTGTTAGCCTCTGGGAGAGGAAAAGAGAGTTTTCTCTAAGAATGTAAGCCCCTGATATGTTCTACCATGATCCTGTAGAAGACTACGTATCCAAGAATATTTGAGCAACACAAATTGGTATTCAATGATTTAAAAACAAAAAAGGGCCCAAAGTTGGGTAGGTGGGAGGTGAATCTTAGGAGGCATATATGATCAAAACTCTCAAAGTATTCAATGAAAAATAAAGTAATAATGATAAAATAAAAGGAGACCTGTGGACTTAATAGAAGGCTCAGTGATTACAAGCACACCCTGCTCTTGCAGAAGGCCTGTCTGTTTCTCAGCACCCACACTGGACAGCTTACATCTTCCTGTAACTCTGGGATCCAGAGTGTGCCCTTTTCCAGCCTCTGTAGGCACCTGCATTTATGTGCACATCCTTCACCTAGACATATACACATGATTTAAAATAAAGAAGTAAATAAAAATATTTTAAATATTTCCTAAAAGGAACATAAGAGCCTAATATTTGCGTTTATAAATATTGGTACTCTGTGTAGGTGCTTAGAAAGAACACAACTAAAATGCTGAAATAGTGGATGGATAAAATTCAAGATCATGGTCACTTGGATAATTATTGAGGAACCAGAATAGATCATAGATGGAAACATTAATGTCTATGAATTTCAATAATGATTAAGGGCAAGTCTCCTAGGTGTAAAACCTGGATGGTTTAGGCAAAGGGTCTCATCTTTCATGGCTCACTCTGCTTCTGCCTCTCTGTCCTTTATTCAATCAAAGCTTCCTTCTACTCACACAAGGGCCTTGTTTACATAAGCAGCATCTGCCAGCTGACTTGTCCCCTACTCAGGCAGGTGTCCAAGCTGAGGAAACCAGTCTTCTCTAGTTTCTGGCTACAGAAGCTGCAAAGGTTATACGTATCCTTCATCTGCACTACAACAGACAAACAGCCTTTTTATGCAAAGATAGGAGGGGGCTGCATCTACTGTTTTTAGTACAGAGGTGTGAACAGTTGCAGGAAGCAAGTCTTACAGAGTGAGGCAAGCTGCAAAGCCTGAGGAAGCACCCTTCCCCCATACAGCACAGACAACACATCTGCAGGAGCATCGCTCCAAAAGGACAGTGTACATGTGTAAGAAATCTAATTCAAATATTCCACTACAATAGATGAGGCCTTTCCTGCTATAATAAAACGTTCCAATCTATTCTGTCGCAATAGAACACTGAAGGAAAGGCTCCCTGAGAGTCTCTGGGTGGAGTAAACAACAGGAGGCAAGTAGCCAATAATTGAGCAAGGAGTGGAGCTCATATAACCCTGTCTGATCCACAGCTGACTGTTGCTAGAGCCAGTCTTGAACATGTAGGCCCATTGCCAAGTTTTTAAATTCTTTATCTGACATCTTAAACATTTCTCTATCTTCAAATCTTTTCATTGAAGAGTTTAGTTTAGTGAAGTAACAACTCTTTGAAGAATTACATTTGGAAGAGTCTCATATTTCTTGAATTTCAAGGTCATGATTTGTATATTTGGGAAATCATTACCTGTTGTGCTGTTATTCAGTGGCCTTTTAGTGAGCATCCTTCTCCTGGGGGCTAATTCAAGTACATTCCTGGAGGGAGACTGTAGGAGCAGTAACACCAGCACAGAGCTGTGATGGAAGTGCACTACAGCCCAGTCACAAACAAAGCCACACTACTGACACCATAGAAAAGAGAAGAGCAGAACAACATGGAATAAACTATTACGTTAAAGGTAATACATTAAAAGGATTAGTAATGATGCTGCTGATGATGATGACGGAATAAAGTAGAGGGCATGAAAAGAAAAAGAAAAGGAAAAATGTGATGGAGAACAGAATACGAGGAAATAATTGAAATATAAAATAAAGACTGTGCATGTAAGTAAAGTACAAACAAAAGCAAAAAGAATAATAATAAAAATGATCATTTTAGTGATACTAAATTAATAGTGAAATGTAACAAAAAATAAAAGAATGGAACAATATGGCAAAAAACTAGAGAATTTCTTCTGGAATCGTTTTTTTCTTTTTAAAAATTTTTCTGCTTACATATAATACATTCCAATGTCTTTGCTCTCCTCCCTTCATTCCTCCAAGTTCCCTCCATCTCTCCCCTACCCAGATTTACCCTATCCTTCCACTCCCACCTCTGTCTCTCCCCAAGAAAGAGGAGTGTTCCCAGGGATGCTGGTCAAGCATGGCACAACAAGGTAGAACAGGGTCAGGCACAATTCCCTGCTTCAAGGTTGGATTCGGCAACCCACTACGGGGACAAGGCTCAAGGACAGGCAAGAGGTTCAGAGGCACACACCTTTATTCCAGTCTGTATGAGTTCTGCAAGAGAACCAGGCCAGGCATCCTCAATACATATTTGGGGACCCAGCAGGTTCCATGTCTGCCTTTGAGACTCGCAGAGACCCTCAGGGTTCTGGTCAGTTGACTGCATGGGGTTTGTTCTCCTGGTGACCT
Source organism: Cricetomys ansorgei (assembly GCA_026225945.1). NCBI lineage: Eukaryota > Metazoa > Chordata > Mammalia > Rodentia > Nesomyidae > Cricetomys > Cricetomys ansorgei. The sequence continues at coordinate 41,493 of JAMJFZ010003290.1, forward strand.
CAAACTCTCTGGTCCCAGAAATCCCTCCAACACTTTTTCCTTGAGATACCCAGATTTTCTGCATTTTGACTGGCCCTGGGCCTATGCATCTGCTCCCTTCAGCTGCCCAAGGGAGTCTCTCTGTTGAGGACTGGGCTAGGCATTAATCTATGAGGAGATCAGGATAACATTAGAAGTCTTTTCCAGGTATCCCAGACTATTTGATGGCCATGGAATATTAATTATGAGTTCCCTCATTTAGCTTGGCTTTCTACCCTTCAATTGTCCCAGTGGCTTCTGCAGGGAGGATAGGCTAAAGGCTGAAGTTTTGTGGCAGAAAGGATGTCCAGGTCCCACCACTGGAAGCCTTGCCTGGTTACAGGAGAAGGCCTTTTCAGGCTCCTTAACCCCCATGACTAGAGGTCTTCACTAGGGTCTCCTCCGTTGATTCCAGTGAGTGTCACTGCACTAAGTCTCCCGATTCTCCCCTGCATCCTCCAATTCTGGTTGTCTCTTCGTACATTCTCTCACTCCATCAATGTCCACCCTCTGGTCCTGTCTCTTCCCATTCTATCCATCCCCATCCCTTCTTCATCATCTGTTCTATTTCCCCTTTACAGGGAGACTTCTGTGTCCACACTGGGACCCACCTTGTTACATGGTCTCTCTGGTTTGTGGACTGCAGCACCTTTGTCCCTTGCTTAACAGTTCATGTCCACATAGAAGTGAGCACACACCATGTTTGTCTTTTCTGGACTGAGGTATCTTACTCAGGATGATTTTCCCTAATATTAAAATCCACACACAGGCTGACCACACTATGGAACAAAGTGCCTCGCCATGTGGAGGCGCTCCCCACCACAAGACATGCCATCTAATTCACATTTCCTATAAATAGACTATTGAACAAGCTAATAGTGTGTTAATTGTTAAAACAGCATCTAAAGAATGTGTTCACAGGTTCCCAGAGATCACTTATATAAAAGATCGTAGGCATGACTGACTCTCTTAAATATACTTGACATACTTTCATCATCACACATCTTTTTGAGCTTTCATTCATGTGTAGTCCTGTGCCAGGATTTGACAGGCTGATCACAAACATGTATCAAACTATTTAACTGCTATATCCAACAGCAATATCATTTCTTAGTGGTTTTAACATTCCAGCTGCTGCAGAATCCATTATTTGAATCTCTCCTCCTCTAAGTAAGAAAATCAAGCAAATACAAGCACAGTTAACACCTCTGCATGTTTATATTAAAATGCATTTCAGAGCTATTTAAATATCTGACTCTGGTAGCTTCTACTGCGATCAAACATGGAATGGTCACCACGGACTAGACTCCATGTGCACCCATGTTCTCCAGCCAGCAGTACTGCTTGGGAGATTATGGAACCTGTGAACACGGCATTTAGCATAGGTCACTGGGCAGGCCTTAAGGGTCTGGTACTGCTCTTTGTTTCCTGCCTGTCCAGTGTATCCCTGTGAGAAGGTAGGAATGCCTGACCCAGGCTTGATTATCTCCAACAGGAGAAGGAAACCCACATGCTTCTCTATAATCAGCTCAGGAAACAATGGTGCCTTACTAAGTGAAACAGCTTGACTCCTGCGCACATCTGTATAAGCAATATAAGAAATCAGGATGCATAGCCAGCCGTCTCTGTCACAAATGTTCAACAGATCCTTTACCTTAGTGGTGAACAAGAATAGAGTAAGGAAAAGCAGGCAGCAATTTGCAACTTATCATTTTTGGTTAAAAAAAAAAAAAGAGGGGGTTCTGTCATTTATCAAGTATTGCCCAAGAAGTAACATAATGAGAATTCGCAGGCACTCAGAAGAGTTTTCACTTAGTACAGTGTTGTGGAAGTTTATTCTTAGTTATTTATAAAATAATTGTTTTGTGCACTGTTGGACGAAGGGCTACCTAGGCACTGGTGTTTTGTATTGTCTGCCGGAGTTGGATTTATGTGGGGGATGTTTGATTGGTAATGACATGCACATGCTATCAACAGAGCAACTGACAAGTTCTGGATCATTAAAAACACCTGAGTTCAGAAGCTCAGGGTTCCACTGTCTGGGATACAGCTGGCCATGATGGTGGTTCCTTTTGTTGAGGTCTGGAACAATGTGTATGTATGAAAGTGCCTCTGTGTCTTTCTTGCTGAGCCCACACAGAGGCTAACTACTACAGTACAGCTTTCAAAAATTATTTTAGAGAAGGTTTAGATTTCTGAAAAATAGATAGTGTTCTTACAACTTTTGAGTTGTAATAGCCCACGCCAGGCCCAGTGTCACCCTCGTTCTGTGGATCAGCAAGTAGTACTCTCAGTTACTGCTCCAATGCCATGCCTCTCTCCTTCCTACCATTATGACTGTGGACTACGTCTACAGCTGTAGGCATGTCCCCAATTAATTGCTTTCTAATAGTTTCCTTGATTGTGATGTCTGTTCACAGCAATAGAACATTACTAAAGCGCCACTGTTAACAGCTTGTATTGGTATAGTACATCTGTTCCTAATATTGGTTTAATCTCCTTCACTAAAGCTTGCTCATGAAAATTGCATGGTCATCTTTATCCACCATCATATAGAGCATATTTTTTCTCTAGAGTCCACTTTCTCAACCTATGCATCCCTCCTTCCAACTGTACTAAACCATTAGAAACCACTGGTTATTTTTATTAGCTTTATTATTTTGCATTTTCTTGGATACTATACAGCCAGAATCACAACCCTTTCCAGACAGGATTCTATTAGTCTATTTTGCAGAAAAACCTATCAAGTGTTGGTTAATCTGAGCATTCCTGTTCTCTGCAATCTACAACGTGTCTGAGTAAGTGGTTTACAGGATCTCCTGCATGTACAACCTAAAGACACACACATGAATGTTTGAAGTATTGTTGTTCACAACATTACAATGCTTAAAAAAATCAACCTCTGTGTCTTAGTTACTTTTCTACTGCTGTGATAAAAACACCAAGATCAAGGAAACTTACAAAAGAAAAAGTTTATTATGGGCTTAGGGTCTGAGAGAGTTAAACTCCATGACCATAATGGTGGGAAGCATAGCAGCAGGCAGGCAGGCATGGCACCTGCACAGCAGCAGAGAGCTTACATACCTGATCCACAAGCAACAGACAGAGAGAGCTACATTGTGAATGGTGGGGACTTCTGAAACCTCAAAGCCCACTCACAGTGATGCACCACCTCCAACCAGGGTATGCCTCCTAACCCTTCCTAAATAGTTCCACCAACTGGGGACACAGTATTCAAATACAGGAGCCTCTGGGGGACATTCTCATTCAAACCCCTACACACTGAAAACAAAGATAATTCTGTTATCTTGCAGCGGCTCAGGAAAACAATGAGTGTTTGTTCAAAGCCAATAAAACATAACAAAAGCAAACTGTGAGCAGAATAAATATAATCATTTCTCTTATATAAAGCTCTAGACCAGGTGAGTTTGAAGGGTCCATGCGGAACTTTTTAAACCCAAATGAAAATATTGAAAATAACCAAGACAATGGTTGGCTTAAGAGAAAAGATGATCCGGCTGGGGAGGGACCAGAGGAGCATCACTGCCACTGTCACTTTTCTACCATTGTGGTCTACAGACTGATGTGTATTTGGTTTGATGCTCTTATTAAAATGTTTTAGGTGTATGAATGCAACACATACAAATGGACAATAGACAACGTTCATCAAAACTATGTGTAGCATACACCACTTAACTGTGTATATTCTCTCTATGGTTTTGTGCTGACTTTTGTGATGACTAAATAAAATGTATGATAAACGGGTAAATATTAGTTTTAAAAATAATAAAGCAGCAGAGGTTTAACACACCCACACACTTGCACACACTCACACTCACTCATAGTCATACACACTCTCAGTAGCATGAGATCCACTAAGGGCTGGAGAACAGCATTTGACTGGCCGTTACACTCTCTGGGCTAATTTACAGAAACATCTGTCCAACCTGTCAACTCCCATTGACTGAAACAGCGGGGGCAGGTTCTCCAGAAAGGCAACGTTGTCCAAGGGAGCTGACGTTTTTGTAGTTTAGCAAGGAATTGTCTTTCTTCTTTTTATAATAAAATATATTTGGATCAAACTGCTCTGGAGACCTGCTTGAGTTCAATTCCAGGGTTTGGTTTGTGGTTTCCTGATAGCTACCTAGCCATTCTTCATCACAGGCTCAGAAGAGCTGAGCCTCCCTCTTAAGATGGAATAGGTGTAACCACAGCACTACTTGGAGGGTCATGGCAATCGTGTCAAAGTCCCACCTCTGTGCCAGGCTGCAGAGCAGCGCCCTGTCCCAGGGCCTCCGTGCTCTATGCTGGACTCGATCCTATCTTCATTCTCTTTTACAGAAAAGAGTTTCATTTTCGTTAATGATCAGACCCAACCACTTGTGGAAAAGCTCAGTGAACTGAATGTCTGCTTATTACCACACTAATACAAACAAGAAAGATTAGAGGAAAATGGGTGAGATTATAAATAAAAAGGGAAAATAAGGCAGATAGATGGGCATAGGTTGGTCAGTGGGTACTAACTAAATTGTGGCTAGGTAGCAAAAATAAACCTTTCATATCTTTCTCTGTGTAGCGATTATAAATACTATATATTACCCCAAAGCCTAGAATAAAGGGTTTGAATTATATCATACTGACAATTAGTAAGTACCTGAGAAAATGAAAATAATTTTTTATTGATTTATTTCACACTATTTACTTATATGGATCATTACATCACACCCCATAAATATAAGGGACCTTTAAGTGTCAGCTAAAAAACCTGAAGTATAAATGCGAAGGGCAGAGAAGATGGCTCACGGCTAGGAGCACTGACTGCTCTCCAGCAACCCAGGTGATTTCTATCACCTAAACAGCAGCACGCAGGCGTCTGTGAAGCCAGTCCCAGAGGTAGGACATGTACCCATTTTGCTACCTACTTTCAATGGACCACTGAGTTTCAAGGAAAAAATAGTTACCTGCATAGTTAATTTCAATATAAGAGTATATTCCAAAAATAATTTGAACAACGAATAACAAATTACAAAATGCTGAGCAAGCATGTGGGAAGCAGGGGAAAAGTTGGTCAATGCACATGAAAGTATGGTGTCAACTGCAATAGCAGGGAGACAAGAGATGATGGAATGTGGTGTATGTCTCACAAGTAGTACAAGGAAGGACCTGAGCGTTTCCACCACAAACTATGACAGACATTTGAGAGGTAGTCTCTTTGTTTGTTCATTATACCACTCATATATGTATTGAAACTCATCTTATCATAGAGATGCATAACTTCATGCATCAGCTTAAACGTAAAGTACATTACAAACAAGAGCTGGAAAATTGCACTGATGGATGGAGCTCTCAGGATGGTGGCCCAGAAGCCATAGGAATCTCAGGCTAACAACCCCATTCCTACTGTGAATATAACCAGTTCATTCAT
>JAMJFZ010003291.1:0-83760 GCA_026225945.1 Cricetomys ansorgei
GAAAAGTACATGGAGAGGGATAGGTGTGGCAGTACACATCTGTAATTCCAGTACTTGGAAGGTAGAAACAGAGGATCAAGAGTTCAAGACCAGCTGAGCATGGTGGGACATATCTTAAGCCCAGTACTGAGAGGCAGAGGTGTAAGTAGTAGTATACCTACTGTGGTGGCTCACCCAAGAAGCACAAGGAGGCATATTTCATAGGTGCAAACCCTGCCAGACCTCAGCAGAGGGACCGCTATCATGGCAAGCACCATACTGGATAGTGGAACCCTGAGCATCTCAGCTCAGGTGTTTTTATTGATCCAGAACTTCTCAGGTATGCTACTGATAGCACATGTAGATCATTAACAACCAAACACCCCTTACATAAATCCAACACTTGCAAACAATACAAAATGCCAAGACCTAGGGAGCCTCTTACCAAACAGTGCACAAAACAATATTTTAAACACAACTAAAAATAAACTTCTATAACAGAGGCAAATAGATCACTGGGAATCTGAGGCCAACCAGGACCAAATAGTGAGACCCTGTCTGAAATTAAAGAACAAACAAAAAACAGCTCAAGACCAGCATGGGTATTTAATCTACTTGAGACTCTGTTTTGAAAAACAGCAATGACAAATCCATTTAATGTCTGACATGGTGGCATCCTACTATAATCCCAGTACTCAGCGGGGCTAAGGCAGGAGTGTCTTGTTTAAGGTTAGCCTGGGCTGTATAGTATATATCAGGCCAGCTAGGACTACAGAGTGATGTGTTGTCTAAAACAAACAAGGCACGATTGCTCAGTGTTGGGGTAAGGATGCTTGCCACCGATCCTGACCATCTGAGCTGAGTTTGATCTCCAGAACTCACAGGTCGGAAGAGGAGACCTGATGACTAAACCTTGTCCTCTGACCTCTGCCCAGGTGCTGCCATGTGTGTGCATGTATGCACACTCTGTAAATAAATGTTAGAAATTGAAAACACACATTTAAAGGCAGATATGGTTGGGATGTGCTTATAATCTTAGCATTCAGGAGGCTGAGGCAGGAAGATAGCAAGTTCGACCCCATCCTGTGCTTCATAGTGAGAACTTGGAACTTATCTCAGAAAATGCATTTAATACGCATAATGGACAGCTCGATACAGCCTACCTCAGCAGCAGGATAAACAAAAGAGTTTGGCTGTTTCCTTTCCTGACCTGAGACTCAGTAGGAGCTTCACTGTGCTACTGTTGTCCGACTCACAACAGAGAAAATCATGACATGAATTGTTAGCTTGAGAAAAGATCAAAGTTTGGATTTCAAAGTATGGGCCAGAGATGTAGCTCGGTGGTAGAGTGCTTGCCCAGAATGCTCAAGGCCCTGGGCTGTAGGTTTGATATCCAGTGTCACCAAAAAATAAGAACGAAAAAACAAAAAATGAATTGCCATCTCTAGGGAAGAACAGAGGGGCCTTTGGTACCCTCTGCCTTCATCCTTCATGTGACTTACAGCTTCTTCAACCATAGTGAGCCAGCAGAGGTTTTCAAAGCTAGATAAAAGTTCAAGATTCAGAAAGGGCAGATATAGAGATGAAGAGACATGTTCTATATCTGCTCCCAATACCACGTGTAACTACTGAGAGCATTTGAAATGTGTGTTGCATGCTCTGGTGGTGTGACTCAGGAGTAGAACTGGTGGGTAGCATTTACAAGGGCCTGGGAACAGCTAATCTCCAGCACCAATCCCAACAGAAAAGAAAAAGAGAAGAAGGAAAATAAGTAGACCCAGTGTGACTGAAGAGCTGATTTTAAATTTTATTTTGTCTTAATGAATTCATCTACCCATTCATTCATTTGGGGGTACTAGAAGTAGTATCCAAGAATTTGGGCATGCTAAGCAAGAAAGTACCACCGAGCTATACTTTCAGTTTCTTCTTCTCCTTCTTCTTTTCCTCCATCTTCTTTCTGAGACAGGTTCCTGTTTTAAAAATTATTTTATTGTTATTATATGTTCATTGGTGTTTTGCCTGCATGTATGTGAGGGCATTAGATCTGCTGGAACAGGAGTTACAGACAGCTGTGAACTGCCATATGGGTGCTAGGAATTGAACCTGGGTCCTCTGGAAGAGCAGCCAGTGCTCTTAACTGCTGAGCCCTTTAGACAGGTTCTTTACTGTGTAGCACTGGCTGCCCCCACAGAAATCTGCCTGCCTCTACCTCTCAAGTGCTGGGATTAAAGGTCAATGCCACCATGCCCAGCAACTTCAGTTTTAATAAATTTGAAGTTACATAGCCACATGTAGCTAGTGGCTACTGTATTAGACATTGAAAATAATGTTTCCACATGTTAGGCACCAAATCCAGACTGTTCTGTTTGACTGAGTATTCAAAACTTAGCTTTGTGCTTGCACTCAAATTAAAAAAAAAAAAAAGGAGATTGTTAAAAACTCAAAGAATGGAAAGAGAAAAAAATTATCCTCATTTATTATTTAGGTAGAGGAAAAACACATAATTGTAAGCCATATAGGTAATAAGAAAAAGTGTAGTTGACGGCCTGAATATTTTGGTGTCTATATACTACCAACAAACAATTCTAATTATCTCCCTCCCTCCCTTACTCCCTCCCTTCCTTATTTTTTTCCTTTCTTCCTTTCTTCAAGTAAATGGAATGGAGTGAAATGGCAGATAAATTTGGCACTATGTAGCATGGTGAAATATAAATGAATAACAAACACCAGCAGGCCTAAATGGATGTGGATTAAATTAAATATTTACACACTACACAGCAGATCTTTCGTGAAGGGCAAGTCTATGAACCAGAAGCTTCAATAATAAAAGGAGTTAGAAATTGTTTTGTTTGTATGAAGCCTGCTGTTTGACACCTGGGCCAAAGGCAATCTAACCCAGCTGCCAGCAGGTAACCTAAGACTGCAAAATAAAGTCATCCAACTGTTTTAGAACTGCATTTATATGTGTAGGTGAATAAAAAGATGAATAATGTACATACCAAACACACTGGTGGTGATTGTTCCTGTTAAATTGGGTAGTTATTGTTACTATTGGTAACCCTTTGCGTTTCCGAGCCAGAGCTTCAGTATATATCCAACACTAGCCTTGAAGTTGTTCCTCCAACTTCAGAGGGCCACTTTTATAGGTATGTACCATCATGCCTGAGTCTGAGACACTCTATGGGGGCAGGATGAGGTGGGCTGGGAGTTAGACTGGTAAGTTTGCTCAGTGAGTAAATTGCTTGATATACAAACATGAGGACCAGAGTTTAAATCCCTAGCCCCAATATAAAGAATAAAATAAATAAAGCCAGTTATGGTGACCACACACACCTATAATCCCAGTGCCCTGGATATGGAAACAATCTAACCAGTCGGTGCACTCCATGTCCAGTAAGAAATCCTATCTTAGAAAATAAAGTGGAGAGCAATAGAGGAAGATGCCCAATGTCCACATCTGGCTTCCACGTGAGCATACACACATGCACACAAAAATAAAATATTTTTTCAATAAAGAAAAGCAGAGACTAATACAGTGAACACTCAATGCACTCCGACTAGATTAGTTATTCCTAATTTGTTTAATTTGCTTTGATCATTCTCCTCTTCCTTTCTCTCTCTCCTCCCCTCTTTTTCCCCTCCCTCCTTCCTTCTTTCCCTCCTCTCTCTCTTCCTTCAGCTGTAGCTGAAGTCCCCAGCCCATCTTCACTGTCCCTTCCTCCCAGAAGTAACCATTAACATGAAATTTTAGTGCTTTCCATCCATTTTACGTGCTGCTTCTGACATATGCATGCAGCTGTGAGCAATCTGTGAAACATATGTGTGCTTTGAAAGTCACAATCAATCATATTGCATTTGGGAGCTGGGGGGGTTGTTTGTTTTGAGATGAGAGTCATGATATATAGCCCAGACTGACCTTATACTCTTGAAACCCCTGTCTCTATTTCTTAAATAGCTGGAATTATAGGTATATACTACCAAACTACTATTTTTTCATTTAATTTTACATCTGTGAGATGTTGAAATACATTAGATTTTTTTTCTTAAGTGTTCCATCAAAACCACTATCAAGCCAGTGAGATAGCTCAGTGGATAAAGAAAGGCACTGGCTGCCAAACCTGATATCCCAATTCAATCCCTGGGAACCACATTGTAGAAGGAAAGAATTCAAGCTCACTCCCACAGGTTGTCCTCTGACCTCTACACATATGGAGGGGCGCACACATATAGTAAGTAAATAAATGCAAAAAAAAGAGCCTAAGGAATAAAATTAAAACAAAGCACCAAGACAATAACAAAAGGAAGCAAAAGGTGCCATTTTTATTGCACCCTCTTGGGATTGAGAAAGTAGCTGGGTGCTAGAACATTTGGCTAGCATTTGCAAGGTCCTGGTTTGATCCCCAGCACAATGCGGGTGAGAGAGAGACAGAGACAGACAGACAGATGGACAGACAGACGGACAGACAGATATTATGATGTGTTTTTACAGATTGCATCATTTTAGATCCTCAACAACCAGCGAGAGCAGATATTAGCAATCTCACTTAGATAAGAAATGGAATTCAGGAAGCTGAAGGATTCATGACTGTGGTGTAAAGGTCAGCTATGGCAACATAGATTGCTCCTGGGGGGGCAGTGTAGATTGGCAGATCATTTGCTTAGCATGCATGGGGGTCCATGGTTTTATCCCCAAAATCATGGAGTGCAGGCAAGGAAAGTTCAGAGGTTTGTCCAAGGCTAAGGACAAAAAGAAGAACCTTAAGCCAGATGCTGTCCTCAACAGGCAGTTTGTGCAGTGCATCTCAACATAGTGGCTCCCACAGAACCTTGGGGTAACTCAAGAGGGGTATGGGGGTAGGGGATAGAGACAGAGAAACAGAGACACAGAGAGACAGAGACAGAGACAGACAAAGACAGAGAAACAGAGAGATATGTGTGTATATGTGGAGGGCAGAGGATAACCTGGCATTTCAGTTCTCCTTTTTTTAGAGACAGGGACTCTTCCTGGCTTGGAACTTGTCAAGTAGGGTAGGTTGGCTGACCAGTGAACTCCAGCAATCCTCCTGTCTCTGTCTTCCCTGAGCTGGGATTACTCATGCAAGTCACCACAACTGGCTCATCCTCAGGATTGCGAAGCAAGCCCTTTACTGACTGAGCAATCTTCATAGCCTCTCATGGGTTTTCATTTCACCCTTTTGCTTCCAGTAGAGAGCAAAAGTGCTGGGAAAAATGGCTGTTTGCTAAACGAAGACAAAAGCCAAGAAGTGAGCTGGGAACTAGACCCAGTGGCACACTTTTAAGCCTAACATTCTAGAGGCAGAGGCAGGCATAGATCTCTGTGAGTTTGATGCCAGCCATGGCTGCACAATGAGTCTCTGTATTTTTTTTTGATTTATTTGTTTTTGTTTTAAATAAAAATAAAAGAGGAGGAGAAAGAAGTGATCAGGGACCCTGACGTAGCAATGCACCTGTGATCCCAACTACTAGAGAGGCTGAGGTAGGAGGCCAGCCTCTGAAACAACAAGAACTTGTCTCAAAAGAAAAAAAAAAAAAAAAGAAAGAAAGGAAGAAGGAAAGTAGAGCTAGAGAAGGATGTTGGAGTTTATTTCTAGTTATGTTTATAATAATTGTTTTGTACATTTATGGGGAAAAGGTTGCCTAAGCCTTGGCAGTTTGTGTTATCTGCAGGTGTTGGCTTTACGTCACTCTGTGATTAGGATGTTTGCTCCCTCATGACTTGCACCTGCTCACTGCTCTCTGACAGTGGAAGAGCAAAGTTGCTGTGGAGGAATTCTTGTAGTCCCTCTCCCACAAAGAGGGACTCAGGCAATAAAGAGAAAATATTTTCCTCAGGCCTTAAAGGCCGTAAAGGTGACATAGCTTGACTGCTAAGGGATTGTGGGATGAGACTAGGCTACAGATTTCCTTAATTATGCAAATAGACCTTTGGATGAGGGAGCAGAGTTTTTGTATCAATAAAACACCTGAGGAACTTCTGTATCAATAAAACCACCTGAGATCAGATGATCAGGGTTCCACTGTCCAGTATGGCACTTGCCATGACTGATGGTTCCTTCTGCTGAGGTCTGGCAGGGTTGTGTCTATGAAAATGTCTCCTTGTCTTTATTGCAGAGCAACATAGTAGTGTACTGTTACAGAAGAAAATAGAACTAGAGGGAAGACAAACTAGCTGGGCCTGGGGTGCAGACCTTTTAATCTTAATCACTCAGGAGACAGAAACAGGCAGATTTCTGAGTTCAAGCCCAGCCTGGTCTACAGAGTGAGTTCCAGGACAGCCAAAGTTACAGCAGAGAAACCCTGTCTTGGAAAAAAGAAATAAAAAAGGAAAGGAAAGGAAAGAAATGGAGGATGAACTAAATGAAGAGAAAATGGTCATTTGGATCAAGCATGTGGAAATACAGATGTCCACAGCTTGGAAAAGACAGCCCAGAGTTTATGTAGATTGGGAGGAAGCCGAGAGGTCAACCTGCTGTACTCTTTCATACCCCATTTGGCAACCCCAGGGTTAGAGGATGGGGCTGCAAGCAGATCTTCACATCCCCTAGGACACTTTCCCAGAACACTACAGCCACCAGAGGTAACATTCGTTGACTGTTGGGGTCAGAAAGTGAGATCTTTTGAAAATATTTAATCCTTATCGATCCAGTTCAATGAACATTCGGAAGCAAGCACAGGAACAAAACGAGTAGTGTGCCCTCGTGCCACCTCTGCACCCCTCAGTCCTTCTCCCTTATCCTAAAAAGAAAGGATTATTTGTTTCCTAATGTTTTCCCTATTGCTGGAATGTTAGTAACTTAACAAAAGTTAATTTTCCTTAGTCATCCCTTGGTCAGATCATAAATGTCAGGATATTTTCTGTTAAAATAGAAAGCCAGCTGTTCCATGTGGCGATGCAAACCTGTGATCCCAGCACTCAGGAGGCAGAGTGGGGGGGGGGGGGGGGGTAGATGTGAATTTGGGCCAACCTGATATACATACCAAGCTCCAAGCCAGCCAAGGCTATGGAGAGGAACCTTGTCTCAACGAAACAAAAGGATACCAAAAAAATGTTTAAAAAGTCCAGTCTAATTTACTAATGCTTTCGGCAGTGCTGGAAAGTGAGTGCAGGGCTTTATTCATGCTAGGAAAGCACTCTACCATTGAGCTAGACTCCCAGGTTCTCATATCCAAATTAATGCTTGCCTCTTGCTTTCCCTATTCCTTTAGATTCTTTCCCATGAAATGGGACAAAAGTGTCCCTCCTAAATATTTTACCTCATCAGAGAAGTTCTGTGTGCTCCTGGCTACATGACTCCCCCCCAGGCCCTCTTAAGCATTCATTTGAATGTGTGCATATGTGTGTGTGGGTCCATGTGTATATATGTGTGCATGCATATAGAGGCCAGAATTCAATGCTGGGTATCTTCTAATGTTCTCTACCTTAATATTTTTTGAGACAGAGTTTCTCACTGAACCTGGAGCTAACCAGTTGGCTGGACTGGTTGGATAGCAAGCACCAGAGTCTTCAATCTTTGCATTCTCAAAGGATTTCAGACCATCATCAGCACCACAACACTCAGCTTTTTACTTGGAGCTGGGATTCACACTGAGGTCCTCATGCTATCTGGCAAATGTTTTACCAGCTGAGAAATTTCCCTTGCCCACTCTTAATGGGTTTTTTTTAGATGTGTTTATTTTTATTTATGTGTGTGAGGGTTTTGCCTGCACACATGCATGTATACCACACGCATGCCTGGTACCTGTAGAGGCCAGAAGACAGCAATGAATCTCCTGGAACTGGAGTTATCGAAGTTGTGAGCCATCATGTGGGTACTAGGAACTGAATGTGGAGCCTCTGCATGAGCAGTAAGTGCTTTTAACCACTGAACCATCTTTCCAGCCCCTGTTATTGGCCCTTGATGCCTTCTGGTCTTAGGCATGCAAGTGCCAACTCACTCACGTAAGTGGTGGGGCAAAGCCTTCAGTGGGACCCATATAACTCCTTGACATGGGAGGGTCACCCCAGTTTGACCACATCAACTTGTCCTGTGGGAAGTCCAGCTTCTGTCCACAGCAGGGTCAATGAAATTTCACGAAAGAAAGCATACAGTATAAATGACAAATGAGCAAAAGGCACTTGTTCTATGACAAGCAAACACAGACGTTTGCTCTTTCTGGGACCCACTGACATGCACAATCGTGTTTTTAAAGTGACACACAAAGAACATGCTTTTTGGAGAAAAGTGACACGCTTAAAGCGCTTTTAGTATGGAACTGACAAAGCACACATTGCCAGGGGGAAATCACACCACGGCTGCCAGAGACAAAGACTTTTCTTGTAGCTTAAATAGCCAATACAGAATTGTTTATCTAATGGTACACAGGTGTTGAACATACATCAAAAGGAAACCAATACAAGAGTGTCCTCCCTCCTGCAGTTGCTGGCTTTGAGGCTTTTTTCGTTTACCATCAGAGAGTATATGATACAATGACCAATTAGTGGATGGTTGGAATGTCACTGCTGATTGAATTATATCCCCATTTGCCTCACACAGATAGTTTGAGGTGCCATATAGGTGCCAGAGAAGGATTTGTATGGTTTCTTTTAGTTCCTTGGTACGTATTTATTCTTCTGGGTCAAAGCTCTAAATTTCTTTTCTTATATGTTGGCCTAAGTTAGTTTGAAGGCTATCTTTCTCTTTAAGTCCTGGGAATGTTACTTTTATGTCAGTGCAGACTTGCTATGTTCTTTATTAGCTAAAGGGGAAACATTCTTAAGGGTGAACTTATTTATTTGTTTTTCCAGGTGCACTGACTCTGTAACTAGGCTCTTTTAGCTTCTATCTATATCTCTTCCTGGGAAGATCAGGATTTACTCTAAGAATAGTTTTTATGACGAATTTGCAATAAACTTGGGTAGCTCTCACACACGCCAGGACTTGAAAGTCTGGGAGGTGATTGCAACTTACTTTTGAATAGAATGGCTGTCCCTTTCCCAGCCAGCAGTGGCCAGCTCAGGGATTAATTGATATTATTTTTAGGCTATGCAGACTTTATTATAGATGAGAGACTTTTTGTCCCTGTACAGTAAAGATGAGAAGGGGGCAAAGCAGTTGGTGGGCTCCAATTCCTAGCAACGGAAAACCGGGATCCTTGTCAAGCTGGTAGAATCCATCACCTGGATATTATTGGGCCTCAACACTGTCCTAAGTTTCTATTTTCAGGACTACAAATAGAATTATATATACATTCAAACTTCAGGGACGAACACTGGGCACACTTGGCTCCACCCTATTCCCTAAGAGAACAGTGTCTTTCTTACTGTTTTTGGTTTCAGCTCTGAACTTCCAAGTCACATTACCTTACCCCTGTCCAGGTCTGGTGAGCCAGAGCCCTGAGTCTTCTTGGCAGACCATCTCTCCAAGCTTCTGGTACTGGTGTCAGGACAGCAGATGCAGAGTCAGGCTTTTGTGATATGCCCTAAGCACATCCCACCCATTGTTTTCACCTCTGTGGGGAAGGTGGGATTTACAAGAGATCTGCTTCTCACTGTTGGATTTCATCAAGCCCTGATGACTTCAAAGAGAACTTCTCCCTTGTTGCTAGTTGAAATCACCTCCCTAATCTCTGTCATTTTCACTTAGAGGAAGCAAGTCTTCCTAAAGCAACAGTATCTAGTCCAAACTGGACCCTTAAGCCTTCTGATCATGTTTTCAAAGTACATGTAGTTTAAAACAAATGTTAGTGTTTCTCCATTACCATGACCATACTAGGTTCCATTCGCTTATTACTATTTTTTTTTTCAGTGCTAGGGATCAGATCCTAAGGACTCACCATGAGCTCTGCAACTGAGCCCCACCCCCAGCACTTTGAACTTATTAAGTTCATGAATAAGAACAGTGAGTTCAATCAAAGTCATAGGTTAACAATTGTACAGATGGCAAATGGATACTGAAAGTGGCCCCTTTCATCTGTCCCTTAAGGACACAGCTCTCAAGGAGACATTGGGGAAACAGAGAGCAACTCTCACCAGACACTGAATTCGCCAGCACCATGGTTGTTGTGGAAGTTTATTTTTAATTAACTTTAATTGTTTTGTGCATTGTTGAGTGAGGGTTTGCCTAGGTTTTGGTGTTTTGTATTGTCTGCAGGTGTTGCATTAATGTGGGAGATGTTTGATTGCTCGTGATCTGCACGTGCTATCAGTAGAACACCTGTGGAGTACTGAGTCAATAAAAACACTTGTGCTCAGAGGCTCAGGGTTCCACTAGCCAGTATGGCACTGGCCAGGATGGTGGTTCCTTCTGCTGAGGTCTGGCACTGTTTGATTATGCCACCGTGTCTTCCTTGATGAACCGCCACAGCAGCATACAACTACACATGATCTTGGACTTTCTAAAATCTGGGACTAAATAAGTAGTAATAAATTTATGCTCTTTGTATAATTTTTAAAAATGTATAGCCAAAGTAGTAAAAGTAAGGGGGAAGTAGTGTAAAGGACTGAAGAGATGGCTCAGTGGTTAGGAGTATGTGACACTCTTGCCAGAAGACCTGCATCCAAGTGGTAGCTTTAAACTGTCTATAACTCCAGTTCCAGGGTCTCCACAGGAGCTAGGCATTCAGGAAGTATACTTATACATGCAGGGAAAATACTCATATGCATAAAATAAAAATAATAAGCTAGGTAGTGGATGTGCATGCCTTTAATTCCAGCACTCTCGAGGCAGAGGCAGCCAGATCTCTGTGAGTTTGAGGCCAGCCTGGTCTACACAGTGAGTTCCAGTACAGCCAGAGTTACAACAGAGAAACCCTGTCTCGAAAAACCAAAAAATAAATAAATTAAATTTAAAAATAAAAAAATATATAAACTTAATAATACAAACATGTTATATAGAACATATAATATATTTTAATTATATATATATATATATATATATATATATATATATATAAACTCAATATATACATTAAGTGAGGGAGTATAGCTCATGTGCTTAGTATGCTCAAAGTCCCAGCATAAGAAGAAAGGGAAAGGGAAGAAAAGGGAGGGAGGGAGGAACGGAGAGAAGGAAGAAGAGAGGGAGGGGTGAAATTGAGCTAAGGCATGTATCATGCTGAAAGCAGTGCTTACTTACCAATAAATGCTTCTAGATTGTTTGCTACTTGCTATAGCATTGAGTGCTTATTACATGCTGGTGGGTTTTTTTAAGTTTTCTTTTAAAACATTTCATTATTTTGATCTCCACAGCACACATGTGGAGATCAGAGAAGGACTCCGAGGAGTCAGTTAGTTACACTGACTCCTTACACTGAGTAGATTCTGGGGCTCGAACTCTGGTCATCAAGCTTGGAGGTGAAAATCTTCACTCTCTGAGCCATCTTGCTGCCACCCTCCCCTCTTTAATGGTCTAATTTATATAGCAGAAGATCTCACCATTTTTAGTAAGGTATACTTTACATCCATCACCCTCAATGACATTTGCTGTCACTCTCCGTTCTTTGTTCCCAGTCACATTGTCTTTCCTGTGTAAATGGACCCTGGAGGTCTATGATCTCCTTTGTCTGGCTTCTTTCACTTAGCATATTTCTGCTTCTAGCTATGAATATATGGACATTCACACACAAGTCTTTGTGTGGACGTGTGTGCGTATATGTGTGTGTGTGTGTGTGTGTGTGTGTGTGTGTGTGTGTGTGTGTGTGTGTATGAGGGAGAGAGAGAGAGAGGTGAGAACCTCATCGGGAACCTCATCTCAGAAGTGAGAAACCAGTGTCTATAAGAGGTTAACTAACTTGCAGACAGCCATTCTGCACTGACAAAGCCAGCATTCAGCCTAATCTGATTCCATATCCCATCATCTCTCTACCGTAGGATGAGCTCTGGCTGGGTTATTTGCTTTCTTGAACAGAGATGGGTGTGGGGCACCAGGAGCATGCTGCAGTAGCTTTTCTTCCAGCCCAGGCTGCAAGCCTTGTAATAAATCAGGTGAATAATAGGCCTCGGGCCAGGGAAAGAGTGTCTGGTCTTTTTGTCACCTAGTTCAGGATATCAAGCCCCGGAAATGATTCACATGACTCATTTATTTCAAGTTTGAGATCAGACTTCAGTCTAGACTTAGCAAACTCGGCAAATGATCAAGCTGGCCACTGTAGAGAGGCGCCCATCACCGCGGACTTTGACAGTTTTGCAGTTCTTTGGGCAGCCGCAGAACTGGAAGAGATTTTTTTACTTCCCTTGTCTCTGAGTCAGCAAGTCATTTCTGAAATTTCATCTGCTAACAAGTCCAGGCAACCTCTGCGTGTGTTGCTCCCGTCACCTTGTTTTGTATGCTTTGTCAAAACACCAGCAGCTGGGTGTTCACACCGATGCTATAAAGACATGGGAAATGACATAGACTGAAAAGACTGAAAAGCAGCAGTGTCCATTTTCTGGAATTTTATCTATACCAGGATTTTTAATAAAAACCCATCTTCTTTTATCCACGGCTCCTTCTCCCACTGTCTCTAGGGGAGGTATGCTAGGGTAAGCAAGCACAGAGCCTGGAGTTCTCTCTCATTCATCCTCGTTGCCAGGGGCTGTGTCTTGTTCTGCTTCGTCTTCCCGCAGAGCATGGCGTGATGCCTTGTAACATCAGACCTCCTTCACAGCTTTCCTAAACTAGGGCAATCAATCAGTCTCTCGGTGGCTGCTCTCCCCACACCTTTCCCTGATCCAATCTGGTTTCTATGCTGCCTCCTGAATTATCTTTCTAGTGCACTTTTTTTTTTAAGTTAGAGAAAAATGGCATTTTGCTATTTAAGTTGTAAACAAGATGACTGCAACACAAAACATTTCTGTTTGATTTATTCACTTTTGCAGGGCTAAGGGTCAGATCCAGGGCCATCACACATGATAGGGAAGCACTCTGTTTCTGAGCTACATCCCTGTTCTCAAGTGAGTCTTTTAAAAATAATTTTAATTAACTAACATATGTACGTATGTGTTTTGAGACAGAATCTCAGAACTGCCTAGGCAGCCTTCAAACTCCTGATCTCCCGGCCTCAGCCTCGTCAGTGTCAGCATTACAGACGTGTACCATCAGGCCTGGTCCCAAATGCATCTTTTTATATTTTAATTTTCACAGCTGTAGTGCTAGGATTCAAATCCGGGGCCTCACACATACTAGGCTACTGCTTTACCACTGAGCCACACTTCCCCAGCCTTCTCCGTGTATTTTAAAGATGGCTCCCGACCTATGAGTTGACTGACCCAAGGTGAAGAAACAAAAATGCTTAAGGCTGTCAATTACTGTGCAACAAAATCCATTTTCTTAGCAGACCCTAAGAGACCTGACTCAAAAGCTGCAACTGGATGTCTCGCTATCCGCCACCTCCTCTGTTTGAAAGGTCATTTAGTCATTCTTATTCTAGCATCTGCTTCAGGCCTGAATGGGAAGTGAGTGTTCAACACAGAGCCCTTGTTAAATTGATAGCTGCTCTGACCTGTCACAAGCGGTGCTTACATGGTAAGGCTTGCAAAGCTTCTACTAATTCCCTGGTTTTTCTTCTTGTCAGTAGAGGTATAAGGATAGCAAATGAATGATTATTTTTATTCTTCCCCAAGTAGAATCACTGATTCATTCAGCCTACATCTTGACTTTTTTTTTTTAAGGTCAATCTTTATTTTAAGATTGTAGAAGTGCCCATGCTTCAAAATAGAAGGAATTCATTGAGAAATAACAAGTAAGCTGGACATGGTGTTGCATGCCTGTAATCCTAGCATTTGGGAGGCTGCGATAGAAGGATCATAAGTTCAAGACTAGCCTGTGCTACACTGCAAGACCCTGTTGTTGTTTTTTAAGACAAGAAATAAGAAATTGAAATAATAATTGAGTTCCAGTTTTCATAGTATTGGGCAGTACAGTGAAAGTAATTTAAAAGGTTTTGATGTTATTATTGTTGCTGTTTGTCTTTTTGGATTTTTTTTGTTGTTGTTGTTGTTGTTTTCTGAGACAGAATCTCTCTCTATAGCCCTGGCTATAGTGAAATTCACTGTGTAGACCAGGTTAGACTGGCTTTAAACTCACAGAGATTGCCTGTATCTGCTGCTTTGAGTGTTGGGATTAAAGAAGTGTACCACCATGCCCAGACCAATTTGAAAGATTTTAGAGTTGAACTGATAGTTATTGTTGTTTTTTCTTGTTTTGTCTTGTTGGTTTTTCAAGATAGGGTTTGTCTGTGTAGCCCTGGCTGTCCTGCTAGTTATTGTGTTAAGAAAACATAAAACTTGGAATTGAGGGTATAACTCAATTCCAGAAGGCTTGCCTAGCACACACAAGACCCTGAGCATAATCCCCAATTTGTAAAATAAATAAAGCCAGGACTGGGGCTTTAAAACAGTGGTAGAGCACTTGTCTGGTATATAGGAGGCCCTGAGTTTGAGCCCAATTACTATGAAAAATGAATGTAAAGTACTGTGCTTATGATATATGATTTGATCCTCAAAAGTCCATGTGCTGCAGGCTGAGTGCCTAATGTTAAGTGTACTGAAAGGTGATGGAATCTCTCAAATGTGTAGCCTGTAGGAAGCAATGAGGTCATTGGAAGCTTGACCTATGAAGTGATTAATGCCATCTCCAGGGAACTGGTTAGACCTTGGGGGACTGGAATAGTTACCATGAGATTGGATTACTGTAAAGAAGCCGCTCTACTCTCTGTTGGTCCCTCTGAAGGCCCTGTTTCCGGCTATGAATTACACGAAGCCTGATGGTTAATCTGGATTGTCAACTTGATGCAATTTAGAATCACCACTGAACACATCCCTGGGCATGTCTACGAAAGATCATCTAGATTAAGTTAGTTAGTTGAGATGGGGAGACATATCCTAGTTGAGGGTGGTATTATTCCAAGGGTGGAGGTCCTGGACTGAATGAAAAGGAGAAAGTGGGCTGTAGTGGGGACTTTGCCAAGAAGTTTTTTTGTACTGTGCAGCCTTCCTTATGGTTATATGCTGCTTGGACTTCTGGGAACAGCTTAAGGGCCCTATAAAGGAGAGTGGCAAGTTGGAGTTGATGGTTAGTGTTTAGGGGACAGTTAATGGGAGAACAATGATGCGAAGGCAGGCACCAGGCTCAGACAGAGGACAGTTGATGGGAAGGCAGGCACCAGACTCAGATAGAGGATGAGTGGATGGGACAGTCAGGGGATAGAAGGTGTTAGAAGTTAGTCCAGCTCTCCAGGCTCAGGCAGATAAGGACAGCCAGATGGGGCTGAGAATATTTCTCCTATTTCTCTCTTTCCTTTTTAATCGTTATAGAGCTAGAGGGTTAAAAACAGTTACAAGTTAGGAATCTGTCTCAGTAGCAGCTGAGGCAAGAGAACAAGAATCTGTTACAGTAACTTTCAGTTAGAAGCGGCAAGCATGGGCAAGAAAACAGTTTTCAGGGTGGAAGATGGCTTTCAGTTACAAGCAGTTTCAAGCTGGGCAGGAGATCCAGAAGGGAGAGTTCAGTTATGAGTGAAAAAGTAAACAGGCACATTTGGCTCCCAACAAATAAGGCTTCAGAGATCAGATAAGGCTTAAGAATTCAGTTACACTGAGCTGAGCACAGATTCTCCAGCCCCCGCCTCCCAACTCCTGACTGTAGACTCCAGGTAGCAGGATGTCTCCTGTTCCTGCTGCCACACCTTACCTCAGTGGACTGTATCCTCTGGAACCATAAGCAAAAAAAACAAAACAAAACAAAACAAAAAACCCTTTCTTAAGTTGCTCTTGTTAGGTGTTTAGTTGCAGTGACCAGATAGGTGACTTCAAAACCTCACCAGATGTGGGCGACCCAAGCTTCATGTTTTAGCCACGAGAATAAAGGCGTGTGCCACCACTGCCCAGCAAGCATTCTTTTAAAACTAGGAAAAATCAATTGTTAACAAATTTGACCAAAGAGTTAATTTGGTGCTACATAGAAACTTTTAGGAGGGAATGGGCAAAAGGAGTGAAAAGGCTACCAGGAGAGAGAAAATATGATTATCAGAGAACTTGGGTAAGATGCCCAGCTTCACCACAGATCAAAGTTCCAGTCTTCTGTCAGCAAACGAGAGAAGATTAAACAAAATAAAGCTGGTGATGGCATCTCACAGTGACATGTGACAAAACGAGGACCCTGGGCCTGACTTTAGATCACGGGAACCTACGTCAAAGCCAAATTGGTAGTGCATAGCTATAATTCCAGAAATTCCATGGCCACATTGGAGGTGGAGACAGAATTCCACAGAAGTGCTCAGTCCAGCTATTCTGGAGTACGCAGTGTAGCAGCAAACAGAGAGACACTGCCTCAAAATAATATGGAAGCTGAAGATTGACACTTGAGGGTTTCCTCTGATTTCCACATGTCTGTTATGGCATGATCACATTCTCCCATATATACAACATACACAAACACTTACACAAAGATAAATAAACACCATTTTTTAAAAGAAGGAACTCAGATGGTGGCACACACCTTTAATCCCAGCACTTGAGAGGCAAGGGCAGATGGATCTCTGTGAATTTGAGGCTATCCTGGTCTATATAGCAATCTCCAGGTCATCTGGGCCTACAGAGTAGACCCTGCCTCAAACAAAAAGAACTTGAGGCTGGAGAGATAGCTCAGTGCACATTACTGCTTTTTCAGAGAACCAGAGTTCAGTTCCCAGCATCTACACTGCAAAACTCCCAACTACCTGTAACTCAATCTCCAGGGGGTCCTTTGCCTTTAAGGGTCCTGTACTCATGAACACACCACACACACACACACACACACACACACCTTAAAAAAATAAAATATTTAAAAATGAGGAAGTCATATATACACGTGCATGTGTATGAGCATCTGTGTGCATGTGTATGTATGTATGCAACATAAAAGCTGCACAATCATTTCAGAAAGCAGTGTTGCAAAGTATAGCTGACTGCTATACTTAGGGAATGATCCTAAACCAAGAACAAATACAGTATGCTAAGGTGTATTTGTCAGAATTTTGTTTATGGTTACAAACCACCTAAATATAGACAATTGGAGAACACAAGAACAATTATTATATGTTTATTTGATGGGATATGAAATAGCAAATTTGAATCAACATGGACAAATCCCACAAACATGCCTAGAAAGCAAATTGTGGAATATATACTGTGTGAAACAAGAGATAAAAGGTTTGAAGCATGCAAATAGTATGATGTATTACTTAGGAACACATATGCATAAATATATCATGTGATAAACGTATTAAAAATGCATGGCTGAACTTCCAGAAGGTGGTTAAGTATGTTAGAGAAGAAGAGACTGCAAGTGAGGAGGACTGCACAAAGAGTAAGATTTGCTTTGGTAATGTCCCTCCCATCAAGTCTCTGTCTCTGTTTCTGTCTCTGTCTCTCTCTGATGATGACTGAATCTAGGACCTTATGTGTGCTAAGCACAATTCTACCTCTGAGCTGTTCTGTAGATCCATAGTGTTTAATTTTATAATCTCTGTGCTGGTCATGTATGTTCATTTTAGTATTGTTTAGTATTGTTTACAACTTTTTCTTCCTTCCTTCCTTCCTTCTCCCTCCCTCCCTCCTTTCTCCCCCTCCCTCCCTCTCTCTCTCTCTCTCTCCTCTCTCTCTCTCTCTCCCTCTCTCTCTTTTGGTTTTTTGAGACAGGGTTTCTCTGTTGTAACTCTGGCTATCCTGGAACTCACTGTGTAGACCAGGCTGGCCACGAATTCACAGAGATCTGGCTGCCTCTGCCTCCTGAGTGCCAGGATTAAAGGTGTGCGTCACCACCGCTGGGGAAGCATGGCAACTCTTAAAAAAGGAAAATATTTAATTGGAGCTGACTGCCTTACAGTTCAGCAGTTTAGTTCACTGTCAGCATGGTGGGAAGCATGGCAGCACACAGGCAGACATGGTACTGGAGAGGGAGCTGAGAGTTCTACTTCTGGATGGGTAGGCAGCAGGAAGAGAGTGTCATACTAAGCCTGGCTTGAGTATATGAAACCTCAAAGCCCTCCCCCAGCGACATACTTCCTCCAACAAGGCCACACCTCCTAATAGTACCACTCCATATAAACCACTGTGGGCCATTGTCATTCAACCACCACATTAAGAACACATATAAATTTTAAAAATTTATATAAAAGAAAAAAATTTAGGGCTGGATATGTAGTTGAGCAATAGAATGCTCTTGCCTAGTATGCAAAGGCCCAGGGTTTGATGAAAAAAATTAAATTAAAAAATGATGTAGCTATCAAGTAGTTTCACAGAAAGCCAACATACTATAATAGAAAATATACTGTCCTTAAAAATAATCATGATCGCCAGGCGGTGGTAGCCTTTAATCCCAGCACTCAGTTGGATCTTTGTGAGTGGTTTACAGAGTGAGTTCCAGGACAGAGTTACAACAGAGAAACCCTGTTTCAAAAAACCAAAATCATCATCATCATCATCATCATCATCATCATCATCATCATCATCAATCATCACGATATATTTGCTAGTTATTGAGCCATCTGTACCAGTCTCCCATCTATACATCAATTAATTGTCTCCTCTGATTCACATGGGATACAGTTTCACCTGTGAGAGGTAGACAGTGACAGAAGACTGGAGAGAGGTGAGCTCACCAAGTTTTTGAGGAGGATGAAAGCAGGTGGGCCAAGGGCTCTGCCGGAGAGTTCTCAAATACTTGGTGTAGATTACTAGGATAGTTACAGGTAACCCAAATGTAGTTGCTGTGCTCCCCACAAACAGCATGCCACAAAAGACAAACTCCCTTTCGTTCAGAGAAAGAATGCCTGAGTGGAAAGATACGCCAGGGCTCTTAATTCAAGTCCAACATTGTTAAACATTTGATTTTGAGTTTGTGACCCATGGAGAAAGATCAGACTCAAATCCAGATTATAATTAATTAAGTTTATTGAAACTGCTAGCAGGACAAACTCTGGGACAAATTTGAGATTGCAGGGTAAAGGGGGGCAAGGGAAGGATTTTTAAAGGTAAAAACCACAAGAAGACCTTGAATATCTGCACAAACACGCCAAGAGCTGTTCTGCTCAGCCAAGATTAGGTAATCTAGGTAACCTCAAAATAGTCCTTGAATGTCTGCATAAGCAGGTTACAGAAGCCAAAAAGGTAGTTAGTCATATCATAACAAGTAGATGGTCATAGCTGTACATTTCTGGATGGACATGACTGAGTCAGGGTTACTGGGAACTTATATTCCAGGGACTTGAGTCAGAGACAAATAGCTAGTGAGTACCAAGATAGACGCTTAGCATAAAATGGAGTTTCTTTAGCCATAATACATTTGAAGAATTTCCACTGAATATTATATTTTAAGAACCAGAATGCTGGGCGGTGGTGGTGCACACCTTTAATCCCAGCACTCGGGAAGCAGAGGCAGACAGATCTCTGAGTTCGAGGCCAGCTCAGTCTACAGAGTGAGTTCCAGAACAGCCAGAGCTACACAGAGAAACCCTGTCTCTGAAAACAAAACAAAACAAAACAAAGAACCAGCATGGATCATTGAGGGGTTCTGCTTTGACTTCCTCATGTTACAGTTGAACAAACTGAATTCCAGAGAAGTTGAATAACACCAGTTCAAATGCGAAATATCCCATAAGCTCATACATTTGAACACTTAATTTGGACACTATTTTGGAAGGTTGTGCGCCCTTTGAGGTATGGCCTAACTGAAGGAAATGAGTTTTTGGGGGGATGGGGGAAATAGCCCTTGTGGGTCATAGTCCAACCCAGCTCCTTCTTCCTAGTTGGCTCTGTCTTACTATTTTTACAAATCTGTGTGAGTCCTTATTGTCAATTCTTTGGATAAGAGGCCAAGAACTTGAAAATACCTAGCCCTGGCCCCAATCCTAGCAGCAGGGGAGCTAGCTGGAGCGTGTTCAAACCAGCTTCGATGCTGTCCCCAGAGTCCTGTCCTTCCTCTTATCTACTTGATTTGATTATTTAGCTACATGCCCTGTTATTTTTCTCCTTAATCATCTCTACCTTGCTGTGCTGGGTTTTGTTATTGTTGCTGTTGCTTTATTTATTTTAGAGCTGGATGTGGTGGCATGTGGCTTTAATTGGAGCACGTGGAAGGCAAAGGTAGGTAGGCATGTTTCTGTGAGTTCAAGTCCAGCCTGGTCTACATATCGAGTTCCAGACCAATGAGGGCTATATTCCAAAACCTTGTCCCACCCCCTAAAATATATGTATGTGCTTGTGTGATTTTCGTTGCTACTTCATAACTGTAATTTTGTTGTGAATTGTAATGTAAATATCTGATATGCAGATGGTCTTAGGCAACCTCTGAGAAAGGGTCATTTGATCCACAAAGGGGTCGTGACATATAGGTTGAGAACGACTGTTTCAGAGGGATTCATAGCCTGACTACAAGCAATAAGCTTACTTTTTTTCATTTCTGAACTTACACACATTGCTTATGGATGGATTTTATGCCTAGATTTCGAATGTAGACATTGAGATGTTTATGTATATGACATTTGGGGGAAGAAACAAATAAAACTGAAGATATTTTCTCTAAAAACCTAGTTCCCAACATTGATTTTTTTTTTTTTTTTGGTGTTAGTGATTAATGTTTCTTCCTGGTATAAATAAATAAATAAATAAATTGATTAATAATGTGCTGTATTGGAATTTGAAAATAAACACTTTTGCTTAGTTCTCAAGTTTTTGACAATTATTTTAATGTGATCAAGAAACACACGAGTATGAGAGCATGTTTGCTATCTATGACCACTGGGGTAAAGTAAAATTTAAATGCATGCAGGATCTGGCTCTTGTTTACTGAGGAGCAAAAAGCTTTAACAACTTAAAAATCAAACCCTGAGTCTCTGTAGTCATTAACTCACAGGGAGGGTCCCCTACTTTCTGTCTCTTGGTTTTTCTTTCATCATGCTGGGATCAAACTCCAGGTCTTGCACGTCTTAGTGCTCTGCACCGACCATACCCCCGGTGGAAACTCCTGCTTCTAATCATTAGAGGAGTGTGGTCCTTGGGAGCAGAAGGTTTACTTCTATAACTGATGTCACTTTATTTCCTCTCTGTTTTCAGAATTGTGCATCCACGACCCTGCTAACAGCACAGTCTTCTTAGCCATTACATGGGCTTTACTGCCATATGTGATGGAAAAATTCGTCCAATTTTTTTCATCTGATTTGCATCAGCAATATCTATTTCTAAGGATTATTCAAGGATTACCCATAAATATTCAGAGCTCTGTTTCCGTGGATCTTTAATCTATGCTATATTTGGCTTAGAGTTTTGTTTTCTAAAAAATTTTCCATTTCTTTTCTTCCTCTCAGCTTACAATTCACCCTCATTTACATTTGGTCAGCCACTATATTTGCAATCTCCTGTGGATCAGACAGAGCTGTGTGCAAAGACAAGACTGGGCAAGCTGCGAGGCTTTATACAAGGAGTTACTCAAAATAGAGATACCTTGTCCTGCAATGAGTTTCAAATGCTAAAATTTAAGAAAACTAAAAAAAGATAATCTGTATGCTTCATTGGTGAGGATTCTTAGAGAGTGTTTTCTTTAATGGTCTCTGGCACCATTTATGTGAAGGTAGTCTGTCGTATCCTCTTCTTTTACCCTGGATTCTGGGTAACTGAACTCAGGTTGTCAGGCTTGTGCAACAAACACTTTTACCAATCTAAGCCATCTCGCCAGCTCTTGTTTTATTTTATTTTACTTATTTACTTATTTGTTTGTTTGTTTATTTTATGTGTATGAGTGTCTTGTTCGCAACTATGTCTGTTGCACCATTTGGTACCTGGTGCCTTCGAAGATCAGATGATACTGCAGGATCCCCTGGAACTGGAGTTACAGACTGTTGTGAGCTATCACATGGGTGCTGGGAACCAAATCTGGGTCTCTTGCCCTCTGGAAGAGCAGTCAGTACTTTTAACTGCTGAGCCATCTCCCACTTCCCAGCCCCCACTCTTTTACAAAACAAGTTTTAAATTAGTTTACATTTAAGTGTACTCTGGACTTATGGCTAAAAAGTGACCTCCAAGAAACAACCAACAACCCAGATACACACACACATTAAAAACAAAACAAAACAAAACCAGAAACAAGGGCCTCTGAAATGCGCCTTAGGAACTACTGCCAAGGTTGAAAGCAGAGAAAAGAAAGTCACAGGTTGCTCATTTGAGTTTCCATCTGTCGGTGAAGGATATAGAGGGGATCCCAAGTAATCTTGGCAAGTGAACAGACCCCCAGACAAAAGTTGACACAAGCTGATTGTGTCTTAGGAAGAAATGCTAACTGCTGCTCTCTGAAATGCAATCTTTATAACCAGGTCATCACATTCATCTAAGTAGATATACAGTTTCTCATGACCACTACTCAGAGAAAGTTGTTTCTTATAATTTGTACTTGGTACTCCCTTTAAATGGGAGGATTGAAGTTATCTGCTTAATTAGGAAAGAAAACTGGTTGTATGCTGAAGTTGCTGCAGTTAAAAAACAAAACAAAACAAAACAAGAAAACTCTCTATCTGTGAAACTGCAGGAGGAAAAATCTCCCGTGAACTCTGCTATCAGTTATTGACTGAGCTGCACAAAGTGGTACCACAGATAAGGGGAAGGTATGATGCAGGGCTTCTCATTACTTGTTTTGTTAAAATGAAACAGTAACATGTTGGCCCTGTGGCTAAGACCAAGTTCGAAGGGAACAAGAGAAGCATTATACCGCCAAAGGTTAGTTGTAGAGAAACAAATGTGCCTATTCAGTTATTCCATCAGCTCTTTGTTTTGGTGTTGTTTGGATATGTGAGTGAAGTCACAATCAATTGACTTTAAGTAAAGGAGAGGATCCTCCGTCATCACTGTGGGCCTCATTTAGTGAGCTGAAGGTGTTCAAAGGCCCTAAGGCTGTAGTGCAGTAGCAGAACACTTACCTAGTACACAGAGCCCTAGGGTCCACCACATTACCAACCAACCAACCAACCAACCAACCAACCAGAAACAGACAAACGCTTAACAGCAGAATTAAGACATCTGGAAAGAAGAAAAAAGTCTAGCTGAGGAAGAGCAACTTCAGTCTGTGCCACAGTGCATCAGCTGCCCCAGCCCCATCCTACGGCCTAGGTACCTTCTCAGTCTCCAAAGACTCTCCAAATGTCTTCACCTATTTCTGTTTCTCCAGCAGAGCACTGATTCATGCAATGTGCTTCTCCATTTTGTCCTTTTTATTCAACAGTATCTCTTGGAGGTCATTCCAAGCCCATGGAGAAAGCAGTAGACTATCTTTAACTACTGCATACGACTTTTGTAGCATTTTTGTCATTTGATTATCTCTAACTTCATCCATCCCTTTGTGGAAAATGATTCATTAAGTGCTTTGTATTGGCGCTTTCCTTTTTCCAGCTGAATTGAATGATTATGTAGATGTAGGGCAAAGGCAAAGCTTCCCCTGCCTTCTCCAGTGATTTGCTGGACTGAGGCAACAATGGACGATTAATGGGAGAAAAAGATAAACACATCTATTACCGTGCATAAGGAACAACCACAGAAGTGCCATTACCCAGTAACCAATGAGGTCTAGATATTAATATTGCCTTCATTGTAGGGAAAGGGAAATGGGAAAGACGACCAATTTGAGGAGTGGTAAATGCCATTAGATAAATAAATGAACTGAATGCCCACACATTAGTGAAGGATTGTGTTTGAGAATTGAATGGGCTTAGGAGATAGCCAATGGCTTGTAAAAAAAAAAAAATATGTGCAGGTGTGATTACATTCTTCAGTCTCTCTTCCTGAAGAGATACGGGGTTAGTTAATGAAAACTCAGGGAAGGAACCAACGGTAATTGTATTCTTTGAAGAGTCTGGTTTTAGGCAGATAAAGGGATGTCAAAGTAAAGTCTCTTCCAGGATCAGCTGTTCTCCAAGAACTTCTGGCTTAAAATAATTAGCTTGTTAGAGTGCCATATTTTGTGGGATCCAACATGTATGTCTCCTATAACATCTGTATTCCTATACGCACAGTTAATTTTAGTTGATGTTACTATTTTGCTTTCCAAGGAGAATGGACTGGTTGATACTGCAGCCAACATAAACACAAGAACTCTACAGTAGGTGCTGCTGGTCTTAATTTTTGACTCTCTAATAACTATAAAATGACATCTAATTCCCTTAATTTCCATTTCTATGATGCATAAAGTTTGAGCACTTTTTAATGAGGATTTAGACATTTTCACTCTTTATTTTACCATTGGTTAAAACTTTTAAGAAATTTTAGGGAACTGGGGCTGTCAGTCAGTGTTAGAATATGTGTTCAGTGTGCATGATGCCCTTGGTACAGTCCTTATCATCATAAACATTTTTGTGAAAAAAATCCTTCTGTGGATAGGCATGATGGTCCGTGCCTTTAATCCCAGCACTCCGAAGACAGAGGCAGGTAGATCTCTGTGAGTTCAAGGCCACCCTGATCTACAAAGGAGTAGTTCCAGGAGAGCCAGGCTGTTACACAGAGAAATCATCTGGAACCCCCACAAATTTCTTCTGTATCCAATTTAGACCCCATAGCTAATTATAGTTCTTTGGTTTCAAATCTTGGTGGAAAAGGTTATCATTATATCTAGAAGAGATAGGACAACCTAGAACCATATATATATATATATATATATATATATATATATATATATATATATATGACACACATATACGCATATATATACACACACACACACACACATATATATACATATACACACATATATGGTATATATAAACAAAAACTATATATACATAGATATATGTATATATAGTTTTTGTTTTTTGTTTTTTTTTTTAGACAGGATTTCTCTGTGTAGCCCTGGCTGTTCTGGAATGCACCCTGTAGATCAGACTGGTCTCAAACTCAGAGATCCACCTATTTCTGCCTCTCTAATGCTAGGATTAAAGGAGTACAATACCACACCCAATAATTTTTGTTTTTGTTTTGTTTTTGTTTCTGTTTTTTTTCGAGACAAGGTTTCTCTGTTGTAACTCTGGCTGTCCTGGAACTCACTCTGTAGACCAGGCTGGCCTTGAACTCACAGAGATCTTCTTGCCTCTGCCTTCCCAGTGTTGGGATTAAAGGTGTGTGCCACCCCTGCCTGACTCACCAGATAATTTTTAATTATTATTATATGTCAGACTTTACTCTCTATCTTTATGTTTATAACTAATGATATAGAGCTATCATATTGCCTAATTTCTCCAGCAGCATACTAATTAATAATAGGTAAGACCTTCCATCACTTGTTGTTGACATTCAAATAGAATACTTTTTTAAAGTTTAGTACCGGACTGATGGCTGGTACTAAACCATGAGGATGGCTCAGTGGTTAAGAGCACATATTGCTCTTGCAGAGGACGTGAATTCAGTTCCTAGCACTCATAGCAAGTGGCTCACAACCACCTGTAACTCTAGGTCCAAGGGATCTGGTATCTCTGTGGGCTCCTGAATTCATATACACAAACTGCTTCCCCCAGTTAAAAATAAGATACATCTTAAAAAACATATGTAAAGATGTTTAGTACCATTTTTGTTCTTACAGCTTTTGGATCCAATTTCTATGATCTGATGAACTTTCTTCTTATTCAAAATATATAGTATCTTAGGGGCTGGGGAGATGATTTAGTGGGTAAAGTGCTTACTACATAAGCCTGAGGATTTGAGTTCAATCTTCACACCCATGTTAAAAAAAAATCAACCAAGTACAGCTGTGATCTTAGCACTGGAGGGGTGGAGGATCCCAGGAGCTCACTGGCCAGTTATTCTAGCCTAGTCAATGAGCTTCATGTTCAAGAAATACGGTGGGGAGCAGATGAAAGGCACTTGTTGCCAATCCTAAATTTGATCCCTGTGACCCATGGTAGAAGAAGAGACCCAACTCCCAAAAATTGTCCTCGGACTTCCCCACCAGTATCAGGGTGTGTGTGTTCCTCCCTCAAGTAAATAAAGGTAATGTTTTCTTTAAAAAGAAGGTGGAGAGTGATTGAGGAAGATATCCACTGTTGACCTCTGGCTTCCACAAGTGTGAGCACGCATGCTTGCACACACACACACACACACACACACACACAAATTCTTGTGAAGATTGATTGATTGATGTGTGTGTGTGTGTGTGTGTGTGTGTGTGTGTGTATGTGTGTGTGTAAGAGAGAGACAGAGAAAGAGGCAGAGGCAGAGAGACAGACAGAGGTGGGGGGGAGAGACAGAGATTGTTTATATGCATCATGGGCATGAAGGTGCCTGCAGAAGCCAGAAAAAAATGTCAGATCCCTTAGTGCTGGAGTTACAGGAAGCTGTGAGCCACCCGGGGTGGATGCTAGGAGCTGGACCCTAGGTCCTCTGTAAGAGCTTTTAACTCCTGAGTCATCTCTCCAGCTCCCACTATCTTTTTAATGTCTTATAAAATTGAGGTGCAGTCTAAGAAATCTTAGTTGTATTACAAATGGAGATTTAATTCTAAACTATTTTTCTAATGTCCTTAGCCTATTATAATTCTCAGAAATCTTAAAGTAGCGCTCTTGTACTCTTAAGGGTAGAATATGCCTTAAGCTGCACATGTTTAGAGTAGGCAGATTAATAGGGTTTGAAACATGTTCACAGCATAAATCTGTCACTGCAGTCTAGAAAGTGAACAAATGTATCCCTATTCAAAGTTTTCTTTCGGATTTGTTCACTTTCTCCTCTGACATCTTCACTACTCAGGCCACCCCTGGTCTATTTCTTATTAGTTTACAGTTTCTGGAGTTTTATCTAAATAGAATCATGTTGTAACGAACTTTGTGGGAGCCTTGCTGGTTTTAGTCAGCGTAATCATTTTGAGGTTAATCTATGCTGCTGCATGCATAAACTGTTAATTTGCCTCCATTGCTTAAAAGCACTGTACTGCATGGCTATATAATTCCCATTTAATTGTTAATGCACATCCCAATTTGGAGCTAGTACAAATAAGACTTTAACATTTTTATTTATTTGTTTTAACATTTTGTTTTTGATTTATTTATTTTATGTGTATGGGTGTTTTGTCTGCATGTATGTCTCTGCATCAGGTATGTACCCAATGTCCTAAAAGACTATAGAAGGCACGGGTTCCCTGGGACTGGAGTTACAGATGGTTCTGAGCTGTCAGGTGGGTGCTAGGACTTGAAACTGGCTCCTCTGCAAGAGCAGCCAGTGTTCTTAACTGCCGAGCCATTTCTCCAGACCCTATATATTGAGACATGTTCTCGTGCTGTCCAGCCTGGCCTCAACTCCAAATGTAGCAAAGGATGACCTTGACTCCTGGTTCTCCTACCTCCCAAGAATTGGCATTACAGGCATGTACCACCACATTCAACTACAAATAAAACTTTTATAGCCGTCGTGTATATCTTTATATGGACATGTACTTTCTCTTTTGTAAATACATAGTAGGACTGAGGCATGGGGAAAGCGATGGTTTAAGAAGGTGCCAAATAGGGGCTTGGAGAGATGGCTCTGCAGCTGAGAGTGCTTCTTGCCCCTCCATGGGACTTGAGTTGGGTTACACACACACACACACACATACACACGCGCATGTAAAAAGAAGAAAAATAGTTGGGCAGTGGTGGCGTACACCTTTAATCCCAGCACTCAGGAGCAGAGGCAGGCGGTGTTCAGGGCCAGCCTGGTCTACAGAGTGAGTTCCAAGACAGCCAAGGCTACACATAGAAACCCTGTCTAGGAAAACCAAATACTAATACTAATTCTACTACTACTACTACTAATACTAAGACTAATACTAATAATAATAATAATAATATCTTTTTTAAAACTTTAAAAAGGTATCAAATATTTCCTAATTGCTCATGCTATTTCACATTCCCTTTGATGATGTATTACAGCTTAGTTATCTCTCATCTTTCTCAGTATCTAATATGATCAGTCTATTGGTCATTCTAACAGGTTTTTCCATAATATTTCCCAGAGAAATAATTGTGCTTTCCTAATGATTGCTGATGTAGACCATCCCCTTGTGTGAATACTTTCGACACATATTATTTTCTTTGGTGCTGTGTCTGTCTTATTTGAATTGTTTACTGCATGGATCCAGGGAATTGGACTTGACTAGGGGTGGTGAAAGAATGAAGAAAAGACAGACACACAGACCCTTGGATAGAAAGCTGGGATCAGGCTGTCTGAGCTCGCTGAGAAACCTCAACACCTTAGAATCTCAGTGTGTTTATTATATAGAGTTGAACAGAGAGGTGGGGTTATTGCATATAGCTGAAGGAGGAGGCAGGGTTATTATATATAGCTAAACAAGGTGGCATGGTTTATGA
Organism: Cricetomys ansorgei; assembly: GCA_026225945.1. Classification (NCBI taxonomy): domain Eukaryota; kingdom Metazoa; phylum Chordata; class Mammalia; order Rodentia; family Nesomyidae; genus Cricetomys; species Cricetomys ansorgei. Next base: position 28,303 of record JAMJFZ010003291.1, read on the forward strand.
GATGCAGCTGTATCAAGGAGACAGGTTTAGCCAATGTCAGTAGTTTTCTCTGTAGGGGAGCCGTCTTCAGGCTATAAATATCCAGGGAAGAACACTATGGTGAACATTTTCTGCATATTCTATTAATATCCACACACAGACCGGAAGGAAGGGATTTGCTATTTCCCTCTGATCTTCACCCATGCCATTTTCTCAGACATTGGCCTGAGGCTCTGGACATGGCTGGCACATGTCAATTTCACACAATCAATCAGGACTTCACATACCCAGGGCTTCCTCCACCCCACCCCCACAGTTTATGAGAAACCTGTCTTTCTGTGGAACTCTGTGTATGTAGCCCCTGCATATGAAATAACCTGAGCTCTGAATTCCCTCACATGTCTTCTCAATTTAGGAAATTTGCTATGTTTTTTCCCCGTCATGCATTGCAATCTGGCTAATTCTCTTATTTTGGGGGAAATTCATTTATTTTGAGGAAAATCTATATAGTCTCCTATAAACTCTAGTGTTATAATATTGTTTTGATATTAGGGACCAGACCAGGGCATGTTGAGTACATGCTGTACCACCAAGCGCCATTACCAACTCCTTAAAAGCCTTCATTTTACCCTTGGTCGAAAGAAGAAAGTTTCCTTTTTTTTTCCTTCAGCTGTTAATGAAGTGTCCAAGTTTTGTGCAACTATAAACAAAAGTCTTGTGAACATCCATGTTTGAGTCTTTAGGGGACTCAGACTTTCATTTCTTTGGCTAATACTTGAGAGAGGAAGGGCTGAGGTGTATGTGAGGTAATCACTGAACGATTCAAGAAGGTGACAAGCTTTCTCCAGACTCCTCCTAAAAATCATATGGAGTGAATTGCATAGTCGAAGTGTATTCACCTTTATGTAATTTAGTTTTAGGAATGTCTCTTCTCTTTGGCTTTCTAGTTTGAATGTCAAGGCCCATCTCTAGTCTCATCCTCATACTCCGTCCATATTTCTTTTGGGGATTGGTTTTTATGAAACAGGTCTTTTTTCTACAAAGCCAAGGCTGGCCTCACACTTGCAAATCCTCTCGCCTCAGCCTCCCCAGTGTTGAGATTACAGGCATGTACTACTGACTCAGCTTCCCCAGTGCTGGGATTATAGGCATGTACTACTGTGTTCTCTCTCTGTCTCTCTCTCTGTCTCTGTCTCTCTCTCTCTTCCCCCCACGATGGCCTCCTCCTACATTCTAGGCAAGTGTACTTTACCACTCAGCTATATCCCAAGCACTCGCTACTTTTTTTAGAAGCTCCAGATCTTAGTATTCTACAGAGTCCCTCAATGAAGCAAGGTTTGCACACTTATCTCTGAGGGTTTCTTCTTTGGCTTTAGACTTCCTTTCTTTCTTGACAAAATGCTGGGACGACAAACCTTTGGCACTGTACCGGTTAATACAAGCGTGAGGCTCAGGACTTTGGCGTTGTGCATTTTAGGCAAGCATTCTACCGTCTGAGAATTACAGCCCTATTCTCCCAACCTTAAATTTGTTGAAATGATGTGAAGGCCTGGAACCTTGTTTTTTTCTTTTCTAACCCGTATCTTCTTTTGATTTGTCTGTCTCATTGTGGAATAACTCCACAACCATGTGTTGTATGACAAAATATTTTTTGGTGGGGAGAGATGCAACACACACATCTACTTACTCCAGATAGGGAACTCATGAGAGAACAAAGTATCGATACACCACAAAGTCCAATTGATGACCCAGTGACTTTATTGGGGTTACTTACAGGAATATGGGTGAAGGGTTACTTACAGAAGCAGAAATGACTCAAAGACAGCTATGTCACTAAAGCCCACCCTAGCATGGGTGACAACAGCTCACAAAGCAGGGAACCTGGAGCATACTGCACGGCCTGTAGGCAGCTCAACAGGTTGGAGAATGTCATTTCCAGGTGCCTCAGTTGGTCTAAACCTCTTCCAGGTGGCTCTGTTGGTTTCTGCTTCTTCCCAGGCAGCCAGTCTGGTCTGAGAGTCTTCTTTGCAACTCACCTTTTATTGCTTACCCTGGGAGAAAGGGGCCTAGTGAATCTCATCAGTATCAGGGACTTCCTGAAGCTATTTTGAGTTGTTTACCTTCCTGCTCAAGAAGCTTCCCTGCAGAATACAATGTTTTAATATCCTAGGAAATTTTTATACAACACCATGATAATGAGCAAATAGTACAGCAAATACATCATTTGATCCTGGCATTTAAATCGAATAAATTTTTTTAATAAAGCAGCTGTGGTGGCCCATACTTGTAATGTTAGCATTTGAGAGTTGGAAGCAGGAACACCAGAAGTTCAAAGTCATCCTTTGCTACATCAAGTTTGAGGTAGGGGATGTAGAGATGCCTCAGCAGCTAAGAGTACCTAGTATTCTTACAAAGAACCAGAGTTTGATTCTCAGCACCCAGGTCAGGCAGCTCGCAACCACCTGTAACTCCAGCTCCTGGGGATCTAATGTCTTCTTCTGAACTCCAAGGATATCTACAATCTCACATGTAAACAAACCAACATACAGATATACCATATACACATAATTTAAAGTAAATATATATATATATACATATATATATGTATATATATATAAGTTTGGGATGGCCTAGGCTTCATAAGAGTCTGTCTAAAAAACATAGCATTAGTGAAATTTGTTGTAATATATTTATCTGACAAAACTCTTCCTTTATGAAAATATATGGGATGGAGAGTTAGCTCAGTTGGTGGAGTATTTGCCTAACATGAATGAAGTCCTGGTTCAATTCCAGCACCATATAAAACATGATTGGTAGCCCATACCTGTAATCTCAGCAATTGGATAGCAGAGGCAGGAGAATCAGAACTTCAAAGTCATCCTCGATTATATAGTAACTTTGAGATCAGCCTGAGTTACATGAGTCTGTCCCAAGGAAACAAAAAAGAAGAAAAAAAATCTTTTGTCTGTTGTGCTATAAAATATGAATCCCTGCTGAAGCTTTTCATAGGTCCAAAGTATTTGTAAGGTTTTAATGAGTGTAAATTCGCTTGTGCCAAACATGGTACAACTTCTGAGAACTTTTCCGTGTTCACTAAAATCAATTTTTTTCCTTTGTTATCAATGCTTAAACTCAGAGCACTGCTTAAAAGAAAGCCGTCCAAATCTTTTACATTTATAGTGTGCATTACATGTATGGTTTGTTGTTTTGACACAGTTTCACTCTGCATCTCTGGCTGTCCTGGAACTCCCAGAGATCCAGCCTCTGCATCCCCGGTGCTAGGATTAAAGGCATGTGCCACTATGACTTCAATGTTACACATATGGTTTTTGCACGCATGAGAAGCAACTGATTAAACAAGGCATTTTCCACTTGGTACACTGGCAGAGTGCTTCTTCTGGATGAATGTTATACTGTTCTATGAGGCAAACTTCTTCCTCCTGATTGAGCCACATTCTTTGTTATTTTTGGTTTGGTTTGGTTTGCTCTGAGATAGGCTCTCATGTAGTCCAAACTGGCCTTGACCTCACTGTGTTCCTGCCTATACCTGCCAAGTGCTGGGATCATAGGCATAAGCTACCACACCCAACTAAGACAAATAATTTTTATAGGCCATACCACAAATATGAATTTTGAAATGAGATTTGATTTGCTATTGAGTGATTTCCTGCCTGCCTTACAAGCACAGGGTTTGCCTCCATGATGAATTCTCTGGTGTTTAATGTATGTGTACATGTGTGTGTAAGCTGCTGATGGTTGAATGCAGGGGGAGGCATGCTAGACAAGCACTCTACCACTGAGCTATATCCCTAGCCCTGGGCATGGCTTCTTTATAAAAAGCCTTTTCATGCCTATGACATTCAAATTTCTTCCTCAAATGGATTAGCTGATGAACAAGGAAGTTTTTCTTTCGGCTGGAGATTACTGCATTCATTACATTCATAGGGTTTCTTTCCCAGTACAAATGTTTTTATCTTTAATGAGGTATTGCTTCTAGCTAAAGAGGCCTGACAATCAAATAGAAGCTTTCCCAAAGTCATAAGGCTTTTTAGAATGATGAGCATGAAGTACTCCACTGTAGCTGGCACATCCCCATGTTTACCATTTGTGTGTGATTCCTTTTTCTATTTTTTTTTTTTTTTTTTTTTTGAGACAGGGTCTCACTGTGTAGCCCTGGATGGCCTGAAAGTCTAATGTAGGCCACACTAGCCTAAAACTCTCAGAGATTCATCTGCCTTTGCCTCCTGAGTGCTGGGATTAGAGGTGTGTGTGCCACTGTGCCTGGCTTGTATGCATTCATAAACATAAAATGGGTGGTGGGATTTAAGACAACATTCAGTTGTCAGACCTGGGGAGGTTGACCAGCTGTAGAACCCTTGTCTTGCACACTAGAGGTCCACGTTTTAATTTTCAGCAAGACAGAGGGAAGGGAGAAAATACAGAGAGAGTTAATCACTGGGAGAAGGAGAAAATATTTGATTATATCCAGTACACAGATGTTACTTCGATCCTCTATTCATTTTCCTCAAATCTAGGAGGTAGTGCTTTAAGCTAAGGGATTTTCCAGATCTGCTGCATTCATACATTTCTTTTCTGTGTGAAGTTTTCAAATGCTGAGGGCTTTATTTCAGTTGGACACTCTCCACCATTTCACAGGCTGTGGCTTTGTCATTGGCAGCAGGAAATTCAGCTGGCTGTTGCCTGCTGGGTGCTTGAGGAATCCCCTCAGAGATGGGGAACTCTGTTCAAGTATAGCTGGTTTCTGGATGTCACAGAACAGAATTTTAGGATGACTCAGAATAAAGAAACCTTAGGGAGTTTAGTGGTTGAGCAGAAAGGTAAGGTGCACTTAAAGGAGCAAGGGCACGGTCAGGAGAGAAACACACCAAAGCACCTCAGCAGTAGCTGCCAGTGTGATCGGAGTTCTGCAAAGCTACTTCATCGGAACCTAAGTTTAAGTATTAGAGGAAGTATGTGCTGGTGAATTCCCTTTTTCTCGGAGTTCTGTTCTTGAAAAGGAGACTGTTTTGGAGAAGAGAATGACGGCAGAGATAGAACACCAATCAAAGGTGCTACACTTCCAAGGAGGTTGGACTCACAGATTAGTTCATTAGCTATCTTTTAAAAATGAGTATTAATTTTATTTTATGTGCACTGATTGGTGTTTTGCCTGCACGTATGTCTGTGTAAGGGTTCCTCTGGAACTGGAGTCACAGTCAGTTGTGAGCTGCCATGTAGGTGTTGGGAACTGAATCTGGGTCCTCTGGAAGAGCAGCCAATGCTCTTAACCACTGAGCCATCTCTCCAGCCCTACATTAACCGGCTTTAACACTCCTGTTTCTGATATTTCTCAAGAAGGAGAGTGGAGTTCTTCTGCAGATGGTCTGGCCAGCCAGTGTTGAAGATGCCTGCGGGTCAGCCACCCAGGGTGAGAGACCAGAACTAGGAAAGTTGAAGGAGCCCCTTTCCCTCTATGTCTCTATTTCTAAATATAGTTCCTGCCTCAGTTTCCCTTTTGTGTTGATTCTCAGTAATCAGTTGGCATATTTCTGATGAAGCCTTTTCCCATACAACCACCTTTCAATGAGACCACTACAAATCAAATGAACATAGCTCTGAGGACTTATCAAAGAAACTTCCAAGTTCAGTTTATCTTATACAACACAATAGACTTCTGTTACAAAACCTATAGGAACTTCAACATACACTCGGAGCGAACAAGCGACCACGCAAGACTGCAAGCGAGCAAGCAATCCTGCACCAGAATCCTCAAACCAGTCCATCTCAGATGCTATCTTCCACGAGACACCTCAGATCCCACAGGCTGAGTGCTCAGTCCTTAGGGTGCTGCCTACTTTAGATGACAGACAAAATCCCAAGATGCTTTTCCTGGGCTTCTGATGGTCATTTCTAAGCTGGCATTCCCACAACTCCTCCTTGGTTCCATTTCTTCACTGAAGCAGCTCGTAGAACTTGAGGCTTAACTGGCTCATTGTAAAGGATGCTACAAAGTATGCTGGTAAACTCCAGATGATGACATGCAGAGGGTGAGGCAGGAGGATGAGCTACCCTCCAGGAACCTCCACGTGCTCACTTATACTGGCTAGCCAGATTCTGTCCTTTTTGGGTTTCTATGAGGGTCTCGTTATAAAGGCATAATTGATTAGATCACTGCCTATTGGTGATCACCTTAACTTTTAGGGGATGGGACAGAAAGTCCAGCTTTCTAATCTTGTTTTGATTTTTCAGGTATCAGCCTCCATCTAAAGCTACGTAGGGGCTGCCATTGCCTGCACTCACAAACCTGCTAAACTTGTTAGTATAAATAAAAAGAAACTTCTCTCACATTGACATCTAAATTAAGGTCTAAAAGTCTTTCATATTGAATCACAATCAAAGAGGACTTTTAGTTTTGTTTTAAAAGTGACTTTAAATTTTATTCTAGGATAAGACAACACTTTCATTTCCTAGTACAGAGCAAATCTTCCCCATGGAGGTGTTTTTGAAGTAAAATGTCTGATGGGAAGTTTTTTCTTTTTTTCTGTTTTATGTACTTCCCAGTTTTTCCTTTGACTCTGTTTCACGGGGAGAGAGGCTCTTTACAATTCTTCCCCCAACATCTGTGACTGTAATGAAGATGATCCAGTTTTGTGATGCGCCATTGTGACATAAGTGTGTATCTGGATTGTACCCTGGTTCCTGACACATTAGTTCTAAAATTCTCGAGTGTGTGGGAGTGGTGGTAAATGCCTCATATGCCAATGAGATAAATGGGGGACTTAGTTGCTTCAGGATGGGGACTGGCTTCTAGGAAGACCAATATTACTGAGACTTTCAGGCCAACTTCCCACTTCTGAAGTAATGAGAGGGACTAAACCACTCACTAAAGGTTAAATTGACCTCTAATGGCATAATTAATTAATTAGTTAATTAACCAACCCTGCCTACATAATGCAACCTTCACAAAATCCCCAAGGTCCCCAAGGGGGCTGGTTCAGAGGTTCTGGGTTTCTGAACATATGGAGATTACTAGAGGGCTATGAATCAAGAGAGGGTGAAGGGTCCCAGCCTTTACCCATGTCCTTTGCCTATGCATCTGATCTATGTGCGTGCTCATCAGTACCATTTGCAACCTTCTTTAGAAGCTGGCAAATTTTGTTATTATTGTTTGAGATAGGATCTCTCACTGTAGCTCAGGCTGGCCTGGATCTCACAATGATCCTTCTGACTCAGCCTCCTAAGTGCTTAGCTAAGCAATTGTCACCCTCCTGAGTTCTGTGAACCATTTTGGCAAATTGAACTCAAATTGAATAATGATTTGTGGGAGCCCTGATTGGTGTCTGAAGTGGGAGCTCTCTTAGGAACTGAGCCTTCAACCTGTGGGTTCTGACCCTATCTCTAGGTAGATTACGCCAGAATTTAATTGTAGGGTACCCATATGGTATCTACTAGAGATGTGCTGGAGTTACAGAAGCCTTTGTGTTGCATTGATGTACGGACGCAGAAAAAACAGTTCGGCTGTTCCTTACAGTAACCTTTAGAATCTCTGGTAGTTACAAAAGCAACTATCTCATAATAGCAGGTGGGTTTTTTAAATTTTTTTATTTTTTGGTTGTTTTTGGCAGTCTTTTCTAGTATCGAGAAATGGTGATTTTAGGGTCAGAGAGATAGCTAGTTAGTAACATGCTAGCTTTGCAATCATGAGACCTTGAGTTAAATCCCCAGGATCCACATTAAGAAACCAGTGGGGGCCCCGCTGAGACAGTTCAGTAGTTAAGAGTACTGACTGCTCTTCCAGAGTACCTGGGTTCAATTCCTAGCACCCACATGGCAGTTAAAGGTAACTCCAGTTCCAGAGGATCAGATACTCATGTGGTACACAGACATACACTCAGGCAAATACCCATGCACATTAAAACAAACGAACAAACAAACACAAACAAAACAAAACAAAAATCTCAGTGGGCAGGTGAGATGATTTAGCAGATGAAGGTACTTTCCACCAAGCCTGACAACCTGATTGGCCAGTGTCTGAGTACAGTTGTAGGAATCTCATTGGAGGCTGATTCTTATTTGCATCTGTTGGTAGGGATCTGTTGACAGCTGATGAGCTTTTAATCTCTGGGTCTCCCTGTGAGCCCTGAGTTATCCTTTACGTCTGTGCTGTGAGGGCACAAAGCAAGTTTGGTCCCTGTGGGCCCCTTTCCAGTGTATGATTTGATTCCTTTTATCCCTCATTTGAGTGGTTTTCATCTGTCTCAGTAACACATAGTTTTCACTTACTTTTTTTTAAAGACGTTTTTGTTACACTGTGTGTGTGTGTGTGTGTGTGTGTGTGCCCATACCATGGTATATGTGTGGTGGTCAGAGGACAATCTGGATGAGTCATTTTGCTCCTTTCATAATGTGGGTCCTGGGGATTCAACTCAGGTTCCCAGGTTTGGCAGCGAGTGCTAAGCCATCTCACCAGCTCCTTCACTTACTTTGTAATGTGGAATTGAATTCTGACAGCAGGCATAAAAAAAAAACCATAGGAAGATCAGACAAGGCAGCAGAAGTCTTTAATTCCAACACCTGGTAGGCGGAAGCAGGCAGATCTCTGTGAGTTCAAGGCCACCCTGGTCTACACAGCCAACTCTAGGCTAGGCAGGGTTTACAAAGTGAGGCCCTGTCTCAAAAAGAAAAAACAAAAAAAAACAAAAAAACAAAAACAAACCCAAAACAAACAAAAAAAACCATATACGAAATGACTTGAGACAACAGCAATTTACTTTCTGAGTTCTAGAGAGATGAGGAGACAAAATGTCTAGAACAGGTGTGCATGCACCTATCCTTCTCCTGCCTGCCTTCATAGATCCTCATCTACGTTTCTGTGTGTCTCACATTCTCTCTCTCCTCTTGTGTCCCAGGCTGTCCTTAATGTTATTATAGAGCCAAGAATGGTTTTCGACTCCTGATCCTCTTGACTGCTGGGTTACAGATGTGCCCCAATACCCCCAATTTATGCAGTGCTGGGATGAAGCCCAGGGCACTACACATGCGAAGCAAGCACTCTACCAACCGAACTATACATTTCAGCTCCCTTGTTTGCTTTTGCATTTTCGTACATTTATTTTTGTGTGCACACTTATGTATGTGTACACATGCATGTTCATGGTCTGATTGAATCCAAGGAAAGGATTAAATTATGTCTTTTTAGTCTCTTTAATCTGGAGCAGTATCTTGGGCTTTGCCTTTTATTATCTCCCTCCCTCTGTCTGTCCCTCCCTTTCTTGTCTCTCCATAGGGGCTTGCCCAGTAGCTGACCTGGAACTCTAGTTCCTTCTGCCTCCATCCACTTTGTGCTCCCATACCTGTCTAGGTTAGTTGATTTCACCAGCACCCTGGGGATGGGGGTGGGGGGCGGGTGGGGGAGAAGAAGGTTAATTGATTTTTGGAAGTGTATCTTATCTGTTATACAATTGACAACAGATGTCTCTCACCATCCTTATGCTTTTTTTCAGACATCTCCTACTGTGTTTCCTAATTCTCCCCCGAGGTTGCTGTTATCCAAGGGACCAGCCTGTCTTCCTTTTTATCTCTCAGTAACATTTGCTGTAGCTGACAGTTACATCTTCTTTGAAACACTATGTCCCCTGGTCTCTCAGACACTATCCTCTTTTGGTTCTCCTGTTATATTGACCCGCTCAGCCATTTTAATTGAATTTTTAAAATTATTTATGAGCCAGGTGTGGGGGTGCACATCTTAAATCCCAGCAACCCAACAGAGGCAGGCTGATCTCTGTAAGTTCTTGATCAGTTTGGTTTACATAGTGAGTTCCAGGCCACCCAGGACTACACAAAGAGGCCCTGTCTCAAAAACAAACAATTGCGTATTTGTGTGTGTCTATGCGTGGGTATGTGCATATAAGTGCTAGTGGCAAAGGAGACGGGAGGAGGTGGTTGGATCTCCTGGAACTAAAGTTACAAGCATTGTGAGCATACGTGGGTGCTAGGAAACGGACTTGGGTCCTCTACAACTTAATCACTGAGCCATCTCTCAAGCACCTAATTAAATTTTGGGATACAGGGATTTAGCTCTGTTGCCCGGGTTGGTCTTGAACCCCTGAGCTCAAGTAATTCCTTCTTCCTGTCCTCCTGAGTCTCTGGGAGTGTAAGACATGGGGAACAATACCTCTACTAGTTACTAGGCCCCTTCCCATTTTGAGGTGGGGTCTTGCTGATCGCCTAGGTTGACCTCAAACTAAAGATCTTGTTTTAGGCTTCCAAGTACTGGTATTACATCAATGGAACGGACTGGTTCACCCAGCCCTGCTCAGCTTCCCGATGCCCACCTCTAAATACAGCAGCTCTACAGAGATCAGTGCTAGACACTCTTGTCTTCCTGTACACCGCCCCCCTTTATAACAATCAGTAAATGGCTGGATCTAATCAGGTCTCATCTAATCCAATATACTGAGACAAACACTGCTACTGAGCTATGTCGCCAGCCACAATCATATATATTTAAACACAATTTACAATTTGGTGAATAGGGGTGGGGATGTAATTCTGTTGGAGTGCTTTCGAGTCATGCAGGAGGTCCTAGATATGACCCCTAGAGCTACATAAATGGGTTATGTGGGAAGTGTGAGGAGGAGGTTCAGAAGTTCGAAGTCATCCTCAGCTATAAAGGGAATTAAAGAGAATTAGGGACTTAGCTTGGGTTAGAGACCATTTCTAAAAAAAAAAAATCTGGTAAATACTAAAGTTATGTCTGTCTCTCTGTCTCTCTGTCTCTCTCTCTCTGTGTTTTTGTTTTTGCTTTTTCAAGACAAGCTTTCTCTGTTGTAACTCTGGCTGTCCTGGAACTCACTCTGTAGACCAGGCTGGCTTCCCTGCCACTGCCTCCAAAGTGCTAGGATAAAGGTGTGTGCTACCACCACCCGGTTAAACTTATGTTTTTAAGTGCAGTCTTTCTCTTGAATCACAGCAACGACAGTGTTTTCTTAATTTGAAAAGATAGCCAGGTGGTGGTGGTGTACACATTTACTCCCAGAATGAAGGAAGGCAGAGACAAGTAGATCTCTGTGAGTTTAAGGTCAGCCTGGTCTACAGAGTGAGTTCCAGGACAGGTAGAGTTGTAACAGGAAAACTTGTATGGGGCAGATGTGGGTGGGAGTGGAGTGAGAGATATTCAAATATATATATATATATATATATATATATATATATATATATATATATATATATATATATATATATCCCCACTTGAGACAGGGTCTCACTGTGTAGCCCTGACTGACCTGTGACTCATTTTGTAGAGCAGGCTGGTCTTGAACTCACAGAGATCTTCCTACTTTTGCCTTCCTTCGTGCTGGGATTAAAGGCCCATCTGACTTCATAGGATCCCAGGTAACTCAGGCTACCTTTTAGGTACCAATCCTCCTTGCCTCTACCTCTTGTGTGCTGGAATTACACCTGAGTGTCATCATGCCCCCGAGACACAGACCCGAGCTTTCAAATGTGTCATGAATATAGAACAATAAATTTCTAACCATTTCTCTCCCCGTGTCTGTTAATGCATCACCATTTAGTCACTTAGGTCTAACTTTGTGAGTCCATCTCGATCACCATCTTGTCATCACTGGGCGCCACCACCCAGTCCCATATCTAATCATGTGTAAGTCTACCCACCCGCCTCCTCTCGTCTCTCTCCTGTTTTGGTCAAAATCAGTCATTTCCTGCTTAAAGCAGGGAGAAATGCCTCATTCCTTACTCTTTCACCCCTCCCCCAAAGCAAACAAGCACCTTGGAGCTTGTTTAAGTTGTCTTAAAAGTATGCCTGTGTGGGAGAGTTCATTTCCTTGTTTAAAATGCATTGGAAACAGCTAATATTAGCATAGCCTCAAAGACCTGGGTGATGTCCCCCATTTCCCCAGGTTGTTTTCTGGGACTTTGCCCTTTGCCCTGTATTCTAGCAGCAACCCTGGCCTTTCTCACTCTTCTGCAGACTGATAGAGGTGGAAGCTCCAGCAAGCCATTGGTTTTCATGCTCTTATCTTTTCATGTAGAGGTCAGCCAGTGAATTCCAAAGAATCCAGTGCAGTTCCTGGTGTATAGTAAGCCCTCAGTGAACATTTTCACAATGAAAGAATAGCTGAATACATATTGTAGTTTAAAGTATTTATTATTGTGTGGGCATGATGAGGAAGGGGTTTTGTACCATGGTACACCTGCAACAGCACACAGGTGGAAGTCAGCGGATAGCTCTGTGGAATTTGATTCTTGGTGACATGGGTTCCAGGGATGGAACTCAAGTTAGCTGGAATTCAAGTTATTTTAGGAGGACTTCTTGTTAAAAGTGTGCATGCACGTGCCTGCCTGTTTGTGTAAGTATATATGTGTGCCATTTATGGAGGGTGGAGGACAACCTTGGTTGACATCTTGAAGAATGCCATTTACCTCTTTTGAGACAAGGTCTCTCATTGGTTTGGAGCTCTTCAGAGGGTCCAGGATCCCCTTGCATCCTCTGCCTCAGAGCTGGGGTTATGATTTGGCTTTTATGTGGATGCTGGGAATTAAATTCAGGTCCCTGTTTTTGCAAAGAAAACCCTCTGTCAACAGAGCCATCGCCCGATATTGGGACACCACTTTGAGCAGGCAGCATTCCTTTTCCTTTGCATTTTTCTGCATACTTTCTTTGTAATACCAGCAGTTAGAATTATTTGTGATTTTTCTTCTTTTGCCTCCATTTAATTAGAAGCTTAATGAGAACATTTTTCTGTTCACTCTTTTCTTCATTGTTTCAAAACAGTGACTGGTACACGGTACAAAGTCCACAAATATTTCCTGCACAGGAAATTTCATTATGTGTACATTTTTAAAAAGCCACATGAAATGCAGGTTTCTGAGACTTCTAAATTTTATAAATTGGTAGACTGGTCCATCATTGAAATATTTGTGCCCACCCAAGATTTAGAACAGGCCTGATAGCACAGGTCTATTATAATTCTAGCTACTCAAGAGGTTATAGAGTGGGTTCAAGACTAGTCTGGACAACTTAATGAAACCCTACCTGAAAATAAAAAATCAAAAAGAGGGTTGGGGATATGGATCAGTGGTAAGGCACTTGTCTGGCAGGCATGAGGTACCCAGTTCAACCCAAGTACTGTAAATAATGTTTCAGGGCTGGGGGTGATAACTCAGTCCATAAAGTCTGTGCTGCTCAAGCATGAGGAACACATAATCTAGAACCCACATAAAAAATATAACATGGTCACGCCTATTGTAATCCTCTGCACTGGGGAGACAGAGACAAAAGTAATCGGGGCTCATTGGCCAGACTGCCTAGCTTAATCTCTAAGTACCAGGTCCCAGTGAGGAAACCTATCTTAAAAAACAAGAAGAGAACAGTAATGAAGACATCTGCAAATGAGACAATAACTAAGACATTAGGAAAGAGAAATATGAAGAAATAAAAATTGGCTTCATATATCACAGTAACCTTACTCTTGTTATAAAAAAAAGAAAAAGGTTTTAGAGCATTTATCTCAGTCCTAGTTAGATAGATAGTCCCATTTCTCCTGGTGAGTTTCTTTTTGTGTCATTTCTGATAACCTGACCTCTGAGACTCTTAATCCATCAGAAAAGATATAATATGGTTAATCTCAAAAGGATCTCTAGAGGCCATGGGTACAGGCCATGGCAGCCTTCCAAGGCCACAGAGGACCCATCTATCTCTGGCACTCACTGCACTGAGGAATCATCCCAGAGACTTCTTTAGCTACTATAGCCATTCTAAAAGAAAATGGCTCCTTGTTTATAGACCCAGAGAGGAGAGCCAACAGTGCTATGTGCGATAAATGTGAGTCCTCATTAGCTTCCTTTCCGTGCTTTCTTTTCAATTAAGTTCCCTAAGGCTTATTTATTTACTGAGAAGAACGGCAGCTTACTCAAGTCCTACCTCCAAAGGTGTCATGTCTGAGTTTTAAAAGCAGGATGCTGGTCTCAGCTTCCTGCTGTTTTCAGTCATTTAAACAAGACTGTAAGCGGTATAGTTGAATGGATTTTAGTTTTTCTCCCTTGTGGATGTTTTCTCACCTCAAGTCTTTTGCTTAGTAGCACTTTTTTTTTCTTTCTTGATTAGCCAGTAGTTCTGTAGGGGTTTTTGTTTCTAAACCAAATCTTGCCGTATACTGCTGGATGGTCTGGAACTACGTAGGCCAGGTTACCCTCAAACAATTCTGCGTTTGCACGAAGAGTTGGGATTACAAGCTTGGGCCATCTAGCTGTAGGCTTTGTAGGCTTTATCATTACTAACGCTTCTGTTTCTTTAAGTTCCAGTCAATGTTGAAAGAGAATTTTAAAGTATGATCTCATTTAACCTTCAAAGCAATACAGCAAAATAGTGAATAGTGAAACTATTCCCTGCAGGTCTCTGACAGGTGGTTACTATACGTGTTGTTGGTGGGTGGTGAGCTTCCAGTTTGTCCTATTCCAAAGCCTTAGCTTATTTCTATGCACTTGGCTATACTTTCAGAAGGCTATATATATAAGTTTTTCGAGACAGTTTCCCTGTGTATCCCTGGCTGTCCTGGAACTCACGTTGTAGATCAGGCTGACCTTGAACTCAGAGTCTCTGCCTCCTGAGAGTACTGAGATCAAAGGCATGTGCCAACACCTCCAGGCAAAGAGGACAATCTTAAAGCAGTAGGGTGTGGATGTTCTAAGAAAAAGAGTTCAGTCGTTTTTGGTTGTCCAAAACGTGTTCACTAACACCCTTCCCAGCCCCCAATCTCAAGTGGTAGCCCCTCCCCCAAACTGCCTTGAACTTCTTTCTGCTCCAACTGCCTCCACCTCCCGGGTGCACCACCACTCCAGGATTATGAGGTGCTGGGGATTAAGCCCCGGATTTAGTTCGTGCCAGGAAGCACTCTACCAACAGAGACACATCCTCACCCAGACTGCTTCTGAAATACACTTTTCCAGAATGGTAAAGGGTGCAAAAGAGAGATGTAGTGTAGGTGCTCTAGGGGACTAATGGCAGAATCCCCTTGTCTCCCAAAGGCTGATAGGCCACTCCCGGGCCCGCGGGCGCAGTCTGTTTAACCGGTTTCTGTGGTCCCGGAAAGGCGTGTCCCAGTCGCGCTAAGCCCCCGGGCGCGCGCGGGAAGATACACGACCCACACCTCCAGAGCTTCCCAGGATCTGAGTGTGGGGGACAGGTGGGCTGGGAAGCCGGGTGCGCATTGGGTCCTCCACGGCGGACACTCAGGCACAGTGGACCGTTTCCCTCTACTTGCCCGCCAGGGTTCTTAGATAGGCCTTGACCCTGAATGCAAAGAGTGGGGCTTTCTGATTGGCTTAGAGTACAAACGCAGGCGAGCACCGCCAGAGACCCGCTCTTCTATTGGGTTTTACATGAACAGCAGAGCACGAAATAAAGAGGCCTTCAGTCATTGGGCCATTGTGTGAATCTCCTTTTGGCTTCTCGGCCGACTGAATTAGCGTCCCAGGATTTTCGTCATGACTCTTAAATCTGGGCTTGTCAGTTTGGCCCAGCGTTCCTGGTCTCCAGGCACAGCATGGGACTTTCAGCGTCTAGCCAATCACATAACGTTGAGATCAGGTTGCCAGGCAGATTATGCTAATAAGACCCCGCCTTTTATGCTGCTCCCACTCTGCGGCGGGAAGAACCACCTGGAGGCGGCGGGGGGGTTTGATTTCCATCACCCCTAGGGAGAGAGGATCCGGGACCCGCTGATCTTGCAGCTCCCCTCACCCAACGTCGTGTAAGTACCTAAAGGATTAAGGGGACCGGATAAACCAGGGTCCAGAGTATCCCATCGCCTGGGAGAGTGTTTCGTCTTTGCTTAGTCCCACCCAAAATGGCGCCCAGCTCTTTCTGCGTCTCAGCGCCCGGCCGGGGCCAACCGACCGCGGACCCGGGTGGGGGGGGAACTGATGGTAGTGGTGGGGGGGAGCAATCCCGGCGGCACCGCCCGATGGTACAGTCCAGCCGGGGCTGGGACGAGGCACCTCGCTCGGGGTGGGGGGTCAAACCATCTGTACCTTCTACGCGGATAGAGGCGAGGCCCCTCCGGGAAGCGGTCCGGGCCCCGCGTCCAGCGTGGGGCTTCAGTGCCTCCCGCCTCGCCTCCCCGGCGCTCAGCCTGCCCCGCGCCCCCCGAGCGGCTCGCATGCCCCGCCGGCCGTGCGCTCCTCTCCTCCCCTCCCGCATTGGTTGGGCCGGGACGGCGGTTGGGCTGCCTGCACGCCGGGCGGCGGTTGGGCGGACGGCTGTCCGCGGGCCGGGACCCGCTCGGGGGGTGGCGGTGCGCGTGGCCGTGGGCTCTAGTGCGGGTATCCCGCCTGTGTTTCCCAGCCGCCCCGCCCGCGAAGGTGTGGGGTGCCTGCAAACGCAGTGGCGGGCTGGGTAGGGCGGAGGCCGAGGACCTGCAAAGCTGGCGAGGCCAGTCTCCTAGGGAGCCGGGCTCTCGTGGAGCTTATGTTAACACAAGAAAAGTCTGTAGCCAGATTAATTAGGTACTAGGTAAAATGGAATAATTGCCGTCTGCCTTCCCGGGACACGGAGGCTGCTGAATTTGGGTGCCATTTCTTTTAGCCTTGTTATGTAGATTAGTTGGATTTCAACCCATTTTCAACATATATATATATATATAGATATCTATATATATCTATATATAGATATCTATATACATATACTTAAGCAAGAGGGTGGGGGATGGCTTTGTAGTGTCACTGATGAGGTCCATCGGGCTAAATCCCAGGCCTTGATTCCTTACACTGGTTAAAAGCTTGCCCGCACATCTCCCATCAGAGTCTTGTGTTTAAGGCCAGTTGTACCTATTTTTCATTAAGAGCGAAATCACTCGTGACTAGCCTCGATTTTTGACCTGTTGGCGCCACTGCGGCAGTAAGCTCTTTGTAGGCGGGAGAGTCTGCAGCATTACATTGTATTCTTTTGTACCCATCCACTCCACCGCTGCTGATACAATACCTTGAACTGTACTTATTTGTTGCTCTAGAATTGAGAAAACATCAGGATTGGTTGGGGGCAAAGCAACGTACAATGTTTGCTCAGTTTGCTTATTTAGTAACTTTACTAGGTTTGTTTTTTACAAATTGAGAAATTGACACAGCTATTTTCACGGAATGGTTCCCTGTCATTTAGTAGGTTTACTTTTTTTTTTCCACCTTGTGACTCAATTATTCACTAGTACCCACTTTTTGTAGTTAATTTTTCCTAAAGAGTTTTTTTTTTTCAGGTTAAGTCATTTTTACTTTTTCTAATGATTTGTAATATGGTCCACCAAAAGTAGTTTGTACATTGTATTGCAGGCCTGAATGTCTGTGAGCATGCCAAAGTTAGGCAAGCCTCTGTCTTTAAGGCCTCTAAATGCTTTTTACTTAGTATGGAATGTCAATCTAGTGTAACCTCAGTTGATTGGCACTGGCCAATTTCTTCTCACCTGCTTTTTTTTTTTTCTCCCCCTTCATCTAGTTTCAATAACACATGATTGGTCATATCAGCATAAAAAGTAAAAACTCCTAAACTATAATGACTAGAGAAAATCCTTACTAGTATATCAGTGTGTTTTAGGTCATTATGTGCATGTATGAATGTGCACAAAATATTTGTGTGAGTGCCTCGTGTTGCTTAGTATCTTTTAAGTGTAGATGGGTGCCTAAATACGTTACTGATGATTTGCCACATAAAGTCCTCTGAACTGAAAGAGTACTTATTAATTTTACTTAAATTATTTGAGACATGTAGTGCTGACTGGCCTGGAACTTGCTATGTAGAACAGATTGCCCGGAACTCTCAGAAAACTGCCGTTTCTGCTGGGATTAAAGGAGATAAGCACTACTCTTCCAACCTTGTTTTGTTCTTTTGAGACAGGGTCTTGCTGTGCAGTCTTAGCTGACCTGAACTTATAGATAGACCCAAGATGGCCTGGAACTCAAAGTGATATACCCACTTCCACCTCCTGGGCTTAAAGGTGTATGCCAGTGCATCTGGCTCATTTTACTTTTTAAAAGCAAAACCTGGGCCAGTGAGACAGCTCAGCAGGTAAAGCTGCTTGCCTTGGGAGCCTGGTGCCTTGAGTCTTCCCAAGAACCTGCATAAAGGTGGAAGGAGAGAACCAACTCCACCAAGTACACCAACTCCACCAAGTACACCTGTCCCCCTATCCTGAACAATTAAAAGCCAAGTTGTGGTGGCACACATCTTTACTCCCAGCACTCAGGAGGCAGAGGCAGGTGGATATCTGAGTTCGAGGCCAGCCTGGGCTACAGAGTGAGTTCCAGGACAGCCAGATTGTACTCTCCCCCTGCCCCCCACCCAAAAAAAAAAAAAGATGGTTCAGTAGATAAAGTGCTTGGTGTCTAAGCACAAGGACCTGCGTTCGGATCCCCAATACTCACATAAAAGCCAAATATGGCACAGCATGCCTGTGACCATAGCACTTGGGGATGGAGACAGACTGATCTTGGAGACTTGGTGCTCCACCATGAGTGTCCCTGTTTTAGGAAATAAGGTGAAGAACAATACAGGAAGATACTTGATCTCTGGGTAATATGTGTACAGCCACAGGGCAATAAACACACACACCTACAATGAATACAAGCAAAAACAGTTGAAAAAGATAGGTTTCTAATAGATTTCTGGACAACAAGACACACTGACTAAAGAGTTGAGAAGCACCGAGTTATAATTTCCATTTCCTCAATAAGTTAACATTTTTAAGCAGTAGTAAATACATGGTGACTACATGATTTCATTTGGTAAACATTGTATGTTGAAAACTAGTAAGCATCCTGTTGTAGTTTAATTAGAACTTGAATGCCAGGGTACTTACTGCCACTTGAATACATATTCTCCTAGAAGAGTAGACACTCTCAGTGCAGCTATCTGCTTTCCTACATGCAAACATGCTTCTGTTTATGATAGACACCAACAGATTAACAAATGAAAATTTAGCCAAGTGAATTAAGAAAAATGAAATGTTAGGCTGCCATAGCTCAGTGGCAGAGAGTGACTGGTGTGTGTAAGGCCCCGAGTTCAGTCCCCAGTGCTTGGCAGGCACCCCCCCAACCCCCCCACGTGCACACACAAGAGCTTGGACCAAACTTTTGCAGAGTGGATCTACTTCAATTCTCCTGGGATTCAGGTTGGTAGTAGCAGGAAAATGAATAGTAGGGTGCTTTTCTTTGTTACTTTGGTTCATACTGAAGGCCTTTTTTGACCCTCTGAAGTTTTGTTGAATCACCATGTAAGTGATTGGAAGTATCTAGTCCCTTTCCTTTCTTTTGAAATGCCATTGTAACACCAACCAAAACCTCATTTGGAACACTAAGCTGGTGCAACTCCAGTTTACTTTCTGTAGCTTCTGTGAATTTATGCCATGCCGTGTTCTGGAACATAATTCCCTCCTCCCTCTTTCTGATATCATTTGCTGTCTTCCTGTTGCTCATGCCTGGGTAACTGAAAGTTTCTTCAGGTTATAGGAGTGACTGGAAGTTGCTGCTGCTGTTCCTCCTCCTCTTACTCCCCCCTCCTCTTTTTTCTTTTAAATGTTTTTTGTGTGTATATAAATGCTTGCCTACATGTATGTATGTGTGTCGAATGCGTAACTGGTATCCCTATAGGTCAGAAGAGGGTGTGGGATCCTCTGGAACTGTAGTTTCAGAAGGTTGTCTCTATAGGTGCTGTGAACCCAAGCCAGGTCCCCTACAAGAGCAGCAAGTGCTCTTAACCCGGAGCATCTCTGCAGCTCTGGGAAGCAGCTTCTTTTTTAATAACTTTGAAACAGTTTAGTGAATTTAGGGGGATGTGTGTGTGAGGAACTGGTTAGAGAAGAAGGAAATTATGGCTAATCTCATAATGACAGCAAGATTAGTTAAAATGTGCTGAAAACAGTTGCTACAAAATCAGTATTGCATAGGGCCTTGACCAAACAGGGATTGCCAGAAAGCTGCTGGCAGTCTGATGAAATAGCCAGTCACTGGGTTATTTTTAAAGTTTAACTCATTTACCTCAGAATTAGAGTGAGGGAGTGGGAGAGATGGCTTAGATGGTAAAGGCACTTGGTGCCAACCCTGATGACCTGAGGTCAGTCTCCAAGACCCACATGGGGGAAGGAGAGAACTCACTCCCCCAGGGTGCCCTCTAATCTTCACTGGCATGCCATAGCCTGCACCCAACCCCCAATAAGTAAATGAAAAAGGTAACAAAAATTTTGAAAATTAGAATATTGAAGTTAAATGCTGTTTTTGAGCCTCAAGAACTCTGATGTGATTTACACAGCCTTTCTCTTACTGCATTCCCTTAGCTCAGTGTTGTATAGTATCCCATGTAGCCAGCAGCCCACATCTGCTAAACTTCTGAAATATGAGTATGAAATATGGTAGTGTGAAATGTACACACCAGTTTTTGAGATTTAGTATGAAAAGAATAATACTTTAAATGTTGAGATGGTAATATGTGGGCTGGCAGTTAAATAACATAATTTCACCTGTTTCTGCTCTTAACCGGCGTGGCTACTGGAAACTTTAAAATTATGGAGCTCCAGTATTTTTACTGAACAGCTTAGCCTTAGCTTGATGGGGTGGGGTGTTCTCAAGTAGCAATAATACAATGTGTTTATTATCTTTAGGCTCTTCTAGTGTCAACTAATAGAGAGTGCTAATTTGTAGGTGTGTTTGGTTTTTCTAGTGTTTATGATACTCTCACAAACCCACAAGTATTCCTTTGAAGAGTGTCTTAGTCTCAGAACCACTTCCCTATAGTTGTGTTAAATGTTACTGAATTAATGTATATTCAGTTAGCTGTTTGAACTTAACAAAATGAGATCTTTTTTGTCTGTCTTTGTGGTTCTGTGTTTACAGGTGCTGTTTGTGCTCATGTAAAAGCTAGGGGGGGGACAACAGCTATCTTCCTCTATTACTCTCCATCATACATTTTTTAAATTAAAAAAAACTTTTAGGCTTATTTTATGTATATGAGTGTTTTGCTCACATGCATGTATGTGAACCATATGTATGCCTGGTGCCAGTGAAAGTAAGAAGGTGTCCAATCCCCCAGGACTAGAGTTACAGACAGTTGTGAGCCGCTGTGTGGGGCTGAGAACTGAACCTAGGTCACAAGAACAGCAAGTGCTCTTAACCACTGAGTCATTTTTCCAGCACCCCCTTATCCCTTCCTTGATATTTTCTGAACATTGGTGTGTGGGGGGTGGGTATAGAGAGGGAGGGAGGGAGAGTGAGAATGTTAAAGATACCCCGTTTATGACTTAGCATTCAGCAATTAATTACTTATTCTCAGTATTTCAACTAATTGTAACCATCACTTATTGCAAAAAGAAGCTATTCTTAACAAAGCTGATAGCAGCACTAGAATAGGCATAACTATTAATGTTTAGAAGGCAATTAGATGGACATAATATGTCTATTTAGCACTAGTAGCTTCCTTACTAGGGCCTAGGGCCTGTAATCTCTCCAGCCATAGGCTTTTGACCATGTTTACAGTACTTGGCAGGAATTCTTTTCTGTGGAGCGTGCCTCAAATCCAAGCACAAAGCAGTTGGTTACTCCCGTAACAGTCGCACCAGTGGATACATCTTGTATGACAGTGTTTTGGTTCCTAGGTATCATAACTGGATAGGACTATTAATTGCTTCTCTTCCTTGGTAACTTACATTGCACAGTTCACAGTGAGGGTGTACCGACCCTTTCATAGGCGTTTCCTATGACCATCCACATATCAGATATTTATATTATGATTCGTATCAGTAGTAAAATTATAGTTATGAAGTAACAATGAAAATAATTTTATGGTTTGGGGGTCACCACAACATGAGCAACTATATTAAAGAGTCACAGCATTAGGAAGGTTGAGAAGAACCACTGTCCTAAATGTATATTATCTTCAGCAATAGACTTATCTCAGAGAACCAACCAAGCAACTCCTGGATTTTAATAAATTCATCATTGATAATATAAGTACCTTCGAACATTGATGTTTAGAATACTTTTTGTTTTTGAGACAAGTTCTCTCTGTGTTGCCCTGGCTGTCTTGGAACTCATGTAGACCAGGCTGGCCTCAAACTCACAGATCTGCCTGCCCCTGCCTCCTGAGTATCAGGGTTAAAGATGTGCACCACCACTGCCCAGCTTGCTATTGTTGTTTTACAACAAGGTCTCACTGTGTAGTCTTGACTGGCCTGGAACTCTGTATAGACCAAGGTGACCTCAAACTTACAGAGGTTCTCACCTGCCTCTTCCTCTCTAGTGCTGGGATTAACAGCATGCTCTACCATGCCCAGCATTTCTTTTAACAGATTTTAATTTTTATTTTATGTCCATTGGTGTTTTGCCTGCGTGTATGTCTGTGTGAGGATGTTGGATTCCTTGGAACAGGAGTTACAGACAGTTGTGAGCTGCCATGTGGGTGCTGGAAATTGAACCAGGGTCCTATGGAAAACTGCTAGATCATCTCTCCAGCCCTTTAGGAGACTTTTAACTAGACTACCTTTCCTTTTTACACACACACAAATATTTTTGCACATCTCTGCCTCCAAATCCATGACTTTCAGCAGTTATAAACCATAGCAGATGCTTATCTATATTTGTGGTGCTGATGATCAACTGCAGGCCTTAACACATGCCAGGCAGGACTTCTATTACTGGCCTGTAATACAGGCCTACACCTGCAGATAAAATTTAAATTCAATGAACTGTGTGTAAGATTTTGTAGAAAAAAAAAATCTAAAAACTTTCTTGAGTGACTGAGTAGTCGGAACCACAGAAGTTCAAGGACTGTTCAGTGTTGCAAAGGCATCAATCAGTGTAGGCCCAGCAGACCAGCTTCTAAGAAAGGACAGAAAACTCTTGAAAGAGAAGTTGGGCAACTTCTCTGCTAGAGACCAAGAACTAATACTTAAAACAATGTAATACTGCTTTTGACAAATTAATAATGATACATCAGCTGAACACCATAAGCAATCCAGAAATAGGCTCATACATATTCAAACACCCAGGAAGCAGGTGAATAGTGAAATGAGAAAGCTTTTGGAAGTTAATGTAGGAGAGTATATGCATGGCCTCTGCATAGAGACTCTTAAGCAAGGTGCTGCATATGCTAATGGAATGACAGGCAAAAGTCTTCAACAGGCACTTGGAAAATGAGAAACCCTGTCTTGAAAAAACAGAAACAACAACAAAAAAACCCAACAACAATAAAGAAGGAACTAGGCCAATGGAGTTTGAAATTCCAGCACCAAGGAGGCTAAAGACAGGAGGATCTGTGAGAGTCACTGCTGTTGAGATCGAGGCCAGGGAGAGAACTTGTCTTAGGAAACACTAAAGAGGTGGACAGTGCCTGAGGAATGACACCTGAGGTTGTCCTCTAATGTCCACTCACAAGTGTACACTCTGTTACATACTCTCGTGTACACACACACACTTCCTTCCCAATGGGAACCCTTCACTATGGCTTTGTAGTTACTTAGCTCTCTGGCTTTTGAACAATTTGCTCAATTAAAGCTCTTTGTGGGTTGAGTAAATTATAACCTCCTTTACTTCCCTTGAGATACAGTCTAGCCTTGTAATGGCATCATCTGGTGAAATCCGGGAGACAGCAGGAAAAGCAAACCCTGCTGGGTCCTGGCAGCCTTGTCTAGGGTGAATGTTGTTGCTGCAGGGGGAGAGAGGTCTAAGCTCTGTGGTAATGGGTCTGAAGTTAAGCCCCATATAGTGTTTTGACCTTGGACAAGCAGCCATTCTTGGTTGTGGTGAGGACTTTTTTGAAAGCTGGTATTTAAAGGGCATTTCACAGTGCCTGGCACCTGCAAGATGTTCAGTAATGGCAGCAGCTCTATTATTACTGCCCTGCTCCTTGTTTACTTAGGTAACATTGAATTTCCACAGTATGCATTTTGAACCAGTGGAACTGTGATTATGCTGATTTTTAAAATAAAGAGCTGCATCTGTCAAGGGATTCCAATTTTGTGATCTCATTTAACTCCTTCAGTGCATATATGAATCCACCCGATCAAAAGGAACAGCACACATGTGGAGGTCAGCAGACTACTGAGTCAGTGTTCTCCTGCAACCATGTGTGTCCCTGGAGTCAGCCTGCGGTCCTCAGGTTTGGTGAGAAGTGCTTTTACCCACTGAGCCATTTCACTGGCTCTGAGAGCTGATTTCTAAATTCCTCTTCATGCAGGGAAAAAAAATTGCTAATCACATCATTTAAGAATTCTATTATTAGAAGTTAAACATTTTCTGGTGGAATGGATCAGGTAAGAGAAAACTTATGTCTATAGAAAAAAGATATTTATTTTCAAGTCAGTTGTTTAAAAATGAATTAGGACTTTTCTGGATACATGTCATATTCATGATCCAATAACCTGTGGGAGCCACAGCTTAAATTTAACAGAACTAAGAGTTGCAGTATATTTTATACTATCCTTGTACAAAATAACGAATATCCCACTTATGTTAACAATGACATTGTGAGTTAGTAAAGACAAGGTATTATTTCAATTGTCAAGATAATGAAACCTTGCTTGCTTTCAAGCCTGTTATTTTCCCACTACTACGTGCTGAGAAAGCACTTTAAGAAATGTCCTGGTGATAGCCAGGGGTTGTAGTGCACTCCTGTTATGCCAGACCTCTGGAGATTGAGGCAGGATGCTCTGGAGTTCCAGGACAGTTGAGCTACAAAATGACACTGCACTGGGGAGGGTGTGGGGTAGGTGTGAGTCCTGGCTTGCGTGTGTAAATACCAGACCAGAGAATACTGCCTACTGTAGGAGTTTTATTAAGATGGAGGAGGTGGAAGTTGGGTATATTTGAGACATTAATTATATGATGGTTGAGAGAGAGATTTTCTTTGTTTTGTGTGTGTGTGTGTGTGTGTGTGTGTGTGTGTGTACATGTGGGGATCAGAGGAGAGAACATTAGGTGTTCATCACTTTGCATCTTATTTTCTGAGGCAAGGTCTCTTGCTGATCCCGGAGGTCACCAATTCAACAAGGCTAGCTAGCCAGCTAGCTCCCCTGATCCTGTCTGTCTGCCGCCCCAGTGCTAGGATTTCAGGTGTGTGTTATCACACCTGGCTTTTTATGTAGGCGGTAGGGATCCAAACTCAGGTTTTCATGCTCCAATGGTGAGCATTTTACTGACTGAGCCATCTCCCTAGTCCTCAAGATAGTGAGGTTTTTATGTTAATTTTGTTCCTATTTGCTGTGCTGGAGATAGAATCCAGGGCCGTTTGTATTCTAGGCAAGTGTTCTACCACTGAGCTATATCTCTAACCTAAGACAGAGTTTTAAAAAAGCAGTAAGTACCTCAATGTGTCATCTATCTGAATTTATCTCCTTGTTAATAATATACTTATTTTACCCGTTTCATACTTAACTATGGTTGAGGAATGAAAATTTGGAAGTGAGAATTAAGTCCTCATTAGCCTGTCTACATGGGCTGTGAACTGGCTGTAAAGGGAATGACTTCACACACCATATCAATTAGTTTCTTAGTCCTGAGTCAGAATAGTGGTTCAGAACAAGACTGTATTTCTTGGGGGTTAAGTTTGAGTAAACTTATTGAGGAAACAGCTTACTACTTCAGACTGTGCCTCTGTCTACTTTGTCTAGGAGTTTATCTGAAGTGTTGGATTTGTTATGTTTGAGGTATAGTCACCTGTAGCTTTCCAGCTGCATAAGACCCACATGCAAGTTTCCTACTTAGTTACTGTGACAGCTACTTTAATTAAGGAGCTTGAGATGAGGGTGGGGTAGAGTGGAGAGGGGTGGGGACCCATAGCTCCTGTGCAGAGGCATACCCATGCCACAGGTGGCATCTATCTCCCTGTCTCCAAGTGATGTTGCTGAGGAAGAAGTTGGAGGGAGGTGTTGGGAGCTTTGTAATCTATCTATAGTGGATAACAGGGCAACCTGGTATTAGTCAGTGAGTCATTTGCAGCCAGTTTTCAGTCTTCAAATGACTTCTGTGAGGCCTTATTTATATTCAAAGTTCACTTCAGGCATCCTCATAGGTGTGGGTACTGATTTACTTGCTTCCATGTAGTAAGAGGAAGCTGGAAAGTAAATCCCCAGGGAGCAACCTGGTTGGTAGAGTTCGCTCCCACCTCCTCCAGGATTCTAAGACACAAAGACCCACAGTTAGAGCAAACAATCTGTTGAGTTGCATACTTTGAAGGAAAATGTACACGTTCTTGCAAAGTTATTGTTTAGCAACAAAAAGGTTTTATTTTAACTGTGTGTGTGTGTGTGTGTCCACATGCACATGCTCAGGTCAGAGGACAACTTGTAAGAACTGGTTCTCTTCTAGTGGAGTGGATGCCAGGATTGAACTCATGTGGTTAGGCTTGGTGACAAGCGCCTTCACCTGCTGAGCTTTTCCACAGCCTAGTTTTCTTTTTTTATTTCTTTTTATAAGGTAGGAGCTATGGCCATTGAAAGTTTGCATAAGAATATTTATTCATGGCTGGAGAGATGGCTCTGACATTAAGAGCACTGGCTGCTCCTCCAGAGGACTCTGTTCAATTCTCAGGACCCACATGGCAGCTCACAACTGTAACTCCAGTTCCAGGGGATCTGACACCTTCACACCAATACACTTCAAATTAAATAAATTATTTTTAAGATGAGTATTTATTCACACCATTAAGATGGTTAAGAATTTTGAGTTCTTTTCTTTGCCCTGTGATTATAGAACCAGGTCTTGGCCTCATTGTAATCAGCCAAATTACTTCTAGAATGATTTTGCATTTTTCTTTCCCTGTTGTGCAGGAGCTAGACTTACACAAGAATCACCTGGGAGATTTGCAAAGATTTCTGTGCTTTTTCCTCTCTCTGCAATTTATGGCAAGAGATTCTTCAAGGGTCAGACCTTGGAATTTACCTT
Organism: Cricetomys ansorgei; assembly: GCA_026225945.1. NCBI lineage: Eukaryota > Metazoa > Chordata > Mammalia > Rodentia > Nesomyidae > Cricetomys > Cricetomys ansorgei. The sequence goes on from JAMJFZ010003291.1 coordinate 55,219, forward strand.
TCACCTGGTCCCTCTTTGAAACCAGAAAAACTAGTTCATGAACCTTGCAACTGTTGGTAGACCAATGAATGAAGTTAAGAATTTTCACCTTTCATTAGGACCATTTAGGCCGATTTTAATCACTATTTGGTGCTTTTTATTTCTTTTTTTTCCCCCCCTTAGACTTATTTTAATTTTATGTGTATGAGTGTTTTACCTGCATTTATGTCTATGTACCACATGGGTGCCTGGTGCCTATGGAGGCCAGATGAGAGGAAGGAGCCCCTGCAACTGGAGTTATAGACAGTTGTGAGATGCTGTGTGGACATTGGGAACTGAACCTGGGTTCTCTGGAAAAGCAGCCAGTGAGTGCTCTTAACCACTGAGCCCTGTTTAATGCTTTAAAAAAGAAAAAATAATCTTTGTGTGTGTGAGTGCAAACATTGCACACACGTAGTCAGAGGACAATTTCAAGTGTCAGTCCTTGCTTTCTACCTTGGTTGACACTGAACACACCAGGCTACTTGGCCCCTTAGTGCCTGAGGATTCTCCTACTTCACCTGGAATCTCAAAGGAGTTCTGAAATTACAGGCCTGCTCTGGGCTTCTCCAGATTTTAGGGATTTTTAGTCTTTATCTTGCATAGCAGGAACTTTTACCCCCTGAGTCATCCAGCTGTAGATGCTCTGCTCTGTCCCCTCTCGCTCATAGTTCCTAGTCCCTAAGCATCTCCTCAGAGTTTGGTTTTTTTTTTTTTTCCTGGAACTCTCAAGAAACTCATCAGAAAGGCCTCCATGTTTACTCTGGTGGCAAAAGTTATACTTTCTCTTATGTAAAAGTTTATATTGGTTAAACTTCCCATCTTTTTAATCATAAAAAGCCCTTGGAGCTGGACATGGTGGTTCATGCCTGTAATTCCAGCACTCAAGAGACTGAGGTAGGAGTCTTGTGTAAATTCCGGACCAGCTTGGGCTTCATACAGAGTGATACGCTGTCTTGAGAAAACAAAACAAAAAGAGCTTTGGGCTGGAGTCTAGCTCAGTAGTTGCCTATTGTGCACACAGCCCAAAATCCCATCCACAACACTTCAAAAATAAATAAAGCTTTTATTAATCACAAAGATGAGAGGAGAAAGACCACCAACCCAAATTATCATGGCCAAATTAATTAAAGCAAGCTTTTAGGAAGACAAGGTTTTTTATAGCTCGGGGGTATGGGGTTTCCAAACAGGGAAAATAAGGGGATACAGGAGCAGAACATAAGTATAACAAGTTAGTCATAGGTGGTCAAAATAACTTTTTGAAACAAAGGTAGAGATGTAAAGATGGTTATTAACTTTTTGAAATAAAGACATGGTTGCTGGTTCCTGGAACAGACAGTACAGAACCATTTTGTAGTTAAAGTTAAGGTGGGGCATAACCTAATCCTTGAGAAAGAGAGGTTTAATCATACATAGGAATGAGCCTAGTTTGTCTTTACTATGTCTTTTAAGCCTAAGATGGAGGAAGGCTGGTTCAACCCTTTTTTGAGCTGTAGTTCATGTTCTGTACAATCCATTTATTTCAAGTATGCAACTTAATGACCTCCAAATCTTCAGAATTGCACAACTATCACCATAACCAGTTTTATAGCACTCTAACACCCCCAATCCATACCCCTTAGCAGTCACTATTCATTCTCTCATTGCGTCCCAAGCCCTAGGCAACTGGTCTATTTTTTTGTCTCTACTGATTTCCCTATTCTGCATATTTTGTGTCAATGGAGTCATTCATTACGTATTTCTTTGTTAACTAGCTCTTTCACTTAATGTAATATTACCAGGGTTTATCTATTAGTCCCTTTACCATTCATGCACTAGTTCTTCATTCCTTTTTTGATTTTTAATTTTTAGTTAATACATAATTATAACACTGCATTTCATTATGTTTACATACATGCATATAACTTATTTTGAACATATTTATCTCTTACTCCTTTCTTGTCCCCTCTCCCTCTGATCTCCTTTCTCTTCCCAGTCAGTCTCCTTTCTATTCTTCTCTTTCTTCCTTTCTTTTCGTCAGTTTTTGGCAACCCAATTAGGGTTGCCAATAATTAGGGTTGCTATAGGAGCGTAGGTAGCTGTTTTTTTGAGATAGGGCCTGTCTTGAAGTCCTGGCTGGCCTCTAGCTCACTGGCCTTCTGCCTTAACCTCCCAATTTTTCATTCCTTTTTATGGACATGTATATAGATATTCCACATTTTGTGCATCCTGTTATTAGTTGATGGGTATTTGGATTGTTTCCAGTTTTTAGCGCTTATGAATAACACTTATGAATATTTATGTAGAAGTTCTTAGGGGAAATATGTTACTCCACTAGGGTTTATTATATCTTCATAAGAAATCAGTGTGTCATTTGGTAACTGTTTTGACTTTTGATCAATTGCCAGACTCTTACCAAAGTGCCTATAGAATTTTCTATCAATAGCATATGAAGGAAGGTTCTAGTGTCTCTATATTCTCACAACTTGTTCTTACCTTACTATCTCAAAATTTAGAATAAAATTGAGAAAATGAAGGTATACTATGGAAGTGAGGATAATAGAAACTAGAATGTCATTAACAGAGTCACCTTTGTGTAATGCAGCAACATTGCTAGAAAAACTAGAACACACTAGATGATGCAGTGTATCATTATTTTGCTGAAACTGAAATCTGCAGACTTATATTCATTTTTATTTTTTAAAATGTCCTGGGGAATCAAACCCAGGACCTAATACAAGCTAGACAAATGCTCTACCACTAAGCTAAATACCCAACCCTTTGTTTTGTTGTTTTTCTGAAGCTGAACAAACCTTTTATTTTAGGGGGAGTTTATAGCTTGTAGCTTGTATGTCTTGAATTTCAAGTATAGTATGTCTTGTCTATGTAAGAGCAGAGAGAATCTGGGGTATTAGTCTCATGGCTGTCCTCATTCCTTTTAATACTGGGATGAACATGAATTATTAGGGTCTATTAGTTTTTTTAAGTACCACATTGAAGACAAGGGACATTTTTGATGGTTCCTGTATCAGTTGTGACATTTCATGCTTTCCATAGTTTTTCATTTACATAATTCCATTTTAATTTACTTTTTATTTTTGATGCTAGAGATCGAACCTTTGTGCATGCTAAGCCATACCACTGAGTCATACCCTAACCATATTTCATTTATTTCGTAGATTTACAGTTCTACCCTAGGGATAACTGCTGTTATTATTTGTATGTGAGAGGTTAAGTTGTAGTGACTTAACTCACCTGGCTCCCTGCTTCAAGCTCTGGTGCTCCTCCAGCAAAGGTCTGTGGCGGTGATAGAGCTGAAGGAAGAACAAGTTTGGTCAGTGGCAGGCTATTGGAAGGGCTTGTTAAGGCACCAAGAATTATGTAAGGATCACAGCTGCATAGGGACAGACTGTTGTGTGTGATTTCCAATAGATTTCATTATTCTTCTGGGTCACTGGCCTTTCCTGTTCACTATCAGGTTGGAGGCACTGAGTGAAAAGGCAGAAGGTCTGCCTTGTAGCCTCAGAACCACCATGCCCTGAACTTCCCATTTCAACTCCAGCCTGCTTTTAAACACCGTGGGTGCAGTGCCTCCATCTTGGGGCATGGAGACACTGGAACAGACTGTGCAGTGCTGTTCTGAGTGCTGAGGTTATGGGTGTGGAAACACTCAGAAGCTAAGTCACCCGTGATCAGGCCTTGTAGTACAGCAGTAGCACTTCACAAAGAATTCCTTTCCTGTATTTGGCTTCCAGCTTATTCTTTGCATTCACAAGAACTGATTTGAGTTTAATTTTTCATAAATTAAGAGTAGCCGAACTCTGTACCTTTGAGTTGTATAGATGGCAAGAATTCAGATCCTCTCAGAATATTCTCACTTGCCTGAAAGTGTCACCTATACTTTGCTTTTCCCTCTTTAGTGTTTTCACTCCTTTTTGATTCATTCAGGTTCAGGTATAAATCCTAATATCACACACACAAACACATACAATTGCTTCACTATGGTAGCAGTTGTTGGTCATTTTAATGATAATATAGACCAGGCTGGCCTTGAACTCAGAGAGATCCACCTGCCTCTGCTTCCTGAGCGCTGGAATTAAAGGCGTGTGCCACCAACACCTGGCTTTTTATTTCTTTATTTTTATTTTTTAATTGATGAGAGTTCATCCTGAGTGAGTTTTTTGTTTCTGTTTGTTTTATTTTAGTTTTTTCAGACAGGATCTTTCTCTTTGGTCCTGGAACTACGTAGACCATGCTGGCCCCGAACTCACAGAGATTTGCTTGCCACTGCCTCTGGAGTGCTGGGATTTAAGGCATGCACCACCATGCTTGGCTTCCTACTTTTTTTCCCCCTGCAGTACCAGAGATAGTATCCAGAGCCTCATACAAAGTAGGTTAGTACTCTGCCACTGAGACACATCCCTAGATTTGAATTGATGGTAATGTCTAACAGAGTGTTAAAAGAGAGTCAGGTGAGAGAAAAATGTGCAAAATGGCCACCCAAGGAGGTAGCAGTGACTTTGGTATCTGAATGATGAAAAAGAATTAGTTTTTCTACAATATTGGCTAATACATCCAGGCAGAGACAATGATTGCCCTTGTCCTAGGGGCAGATGGGTGGGGGGTATAAAGCCACAGTAGAGGGAGGATCTGGGAAGCCTGAGCAGCAGCTCCAGACAGCAGAGCGGGTATCAAGGAGATGTTCTTGCTGTAGGAGGAAGGCCTGGTACAGAATCAGGGACAGTTTTAAGGAGGTTGTGAGTGCCGTTGAAAGGCCCAGTGGGATAAGAAATGCAGGATAAGCCTTACTTTGGTGCATATATTTTAAAAAGTGTATTCTCAGTTGGTAAAGTGTTTGATTCACATGCACAAGATTCTGGGTGTAACCGTAGTACTGTAAAAGCAAGGTGTGGTGGCACATGCTAGGATCTTATCATAGGGAAACAGAGAGACGAGGATCAGGAATTCAGGGTCATTCTTGGCTACATAGTGAGTTGCAAGCCAGCCTGGGATACACGAGATTTATTTATTTAAAAAAAAAAAACCTGTGTTCTTAAATGAAGCAGTGGAGATGAACTGTAGGTAACTCTTCAGTGTTTTCAGTACATGTGAGAAAGAGTTGACAGATAGTTGGGTAGGAAACTGGGTCCAAGGGAAACTTTGTTCATTGTAAAAGTTTTATCACAGTACAACCTATGTCTTGAAATCCTCAAACTTGTTTTTCTAGTACTTAGGATCAGATCCAACGCAGGACCTCATGTATACTGAGCAAATGCTCTGGCACTGTCAGCCCTGACCACTCCCCAACCCCGCTCCTGTGTGTGTGTGTGTGTGTGTTTTCTCCTGAATGCTGGGAGTAGAGGCATGCACCACTAGGACTGGCTTTTATATATTTTAATGAAAATAGGAGATTCTAGTGCATATTTGTTGATGTGAATGCTCCCATAGGGAAAGAAACTGATACCTCATAAGAGACACAGAAGAGATCTTCAGGGCCCAAAATTGTCTAGCCCCTGAGTCACTTGAATGGGTGGCCAGTCTTTGCAGTCTTCGACTGCAAATATTTCTTCCATTGTCGTTGGAAGGGTTAATGAATGTGCGTGAGAACTAGGTGTGATGGAGACTAGGAAGCTGAGGGAGGATCTCTCCAAAGGGGTCTGTTTCCCAGTGACAAGTGAGGAGTTGGGATGGAAGCAAATCTGTGCAGAAAGAAGGAAAGAAATGGTCCATTTTAGAAGTGAGAGCTTGGGGATTGCGGAGATGGCTCAGTGGGTAAAGTACATGGGGATCCAAGTTCAGAACAGCAGCATGTCCCTGTAACCCCAGAGCTGGGGAGAGCTGGTGAATCTCTAGATGTCACTGGCCTGCCTGTCTAGCTCACCGATGATCTCCAGGTTCAGTGAAGAAAGACCCTGTCTCAAAAAACAGATAAAATAGTGAGTGATAGAGGAAGACACCAGACAAAGTGAGAGCCCAAACATGATTCAGAGGTGGACCAGTCTTTAACCAGCTTTGAACATTACACATCACTGTCTCTTCATATAAAGTGAGATCAGGGTTTGGAAGTGAAGCCGAGGGGTAGAGCGAATGCTTAGTATTAATGAGGCAGAGTTTGATTCCAGCACCAAAACAAACGAACAAACAAAGTGAGACCAGTCAGTACCCATAAAGGTAGGGCATGAAATGGATGCGAGTTTACAAGAAGGCTGTATGATGTTGGACTTTGAAATGTAATCCAGTAAAAACGTTTAATTACTGCAGTGTTTTGGCTGCTGCAGGGCTGTGTACAGCACAGTGCCATCATCAGTTGTGTGAAAACACAGGTCTGCTCAGGTTTTGCTGTCACTGTGCCCAGTCCCCCAGCCACCTTTGTTCCTGTCGACACTGTGTAACTATGAAGATTAGCTCACTGATGACAAACAATTACAATTTAGAATTTTATCATAATTGAAAATAACTTTTGATTACAAAAAATATGGGCTGCAGTCAGGCATGCTAATGCATGCTTGTAATCCCTGCACTTAGGTGATAGACGCAGGAGAATTAGGAATTCAGGGTCATCTTCTGCTACATACTGAGTTTGAGGTCCGCGTGTGCTAAATGGTACTTTGTCATAAAACAAACAGAAAACCAGACTGAATACTATTGAAAGAAATTCAAAGCTGGGCATGGTACCACATATCTATAACCCTAGCACTCAGGAGGTAGAAGCAGGAGGATACTGAGTTTCAAGGATAGCCTGGACTGCAGAGTGACACCTGTTTCCAAAATGAAAAACAAACAGAAAAGGTAAAGGTTCAGAAAGCACCTAAAGCTGTAAAGCAGTTAAGTATTAGTCACCATGGAGCTAGGGACATAGCTCACTGGGAACACAGGCACAAGGCCCTAGGTCCAAGCCCATCCCTGCTAAAAATAAAGAGGGGCTGGAAAGATAGCCTAGTCAGTAAGTTACTTGCTGCACAAGTTGAGAACTGAGCTTGATCCCTCATACCCACATGAAAGCAGGATACAATGGTATGTGCCTGTAATATAAGCACTGGTATGGTGGAGGCAGGAGGATCCCTGGGAGCTCCTGGCCAACTAGTCTAGTTGAATAGTTGAGCTCCAGGTTCAGTGAGAGACCCTGTTTCAAAATAATAAGGTGGAGAGCAATGAGGAAAATAACCAGGTTTGACCTCTGTGTGCCCCCCACCTCACATATGAACAATGAACGTGTATATGGCTGTTTTGTCTAAGTTGTTTGTTGCTTTTTTTTTTTTTTTTAGACCAAGCTGGCCTTAAACTTACAGAGATCCACCCGCCTCTACCTCCCAAGTGCTGGGACCAAAAGCGTGTGCTACCATGCCTGGCTTTCTTTTGCATATTTTTTTTAAACAGGCAGGGTCTCCCTACATTGCTGAAGGTTGTCACAGACTCCTGAGCTCTAGAAATGCTCCCTTGTCAGTCTCTTAAGTAAGCTGCCCAACTCCTAAGACATTCTTTATGTTTGAATGTATGGATAGTCTTTCTGCATCACAACCAGTCCGTACATACGTATTTTTAAATCTTTAAAGAATAAAGGTATAAAGATAAAAATACTGAGTGAGGATGTAGCTCAGTGGTAGCGTGCTTGCCTGGCACTGGGGTTTGATCCTGAAATCACCACCATCTAAAAAAAAAAGTCCTTCAGTAGGTAAATATTTGAGTAAGTTTTTGATACATCCACCATGTTGAAAAGTTGTATTTACCACAAATAAATATCTTAAAAGATGGCCACAGCATATTTAAAGTATGACTCATGTTGTGTGGCTCTACCTAAGCATGTACTTACAGACACAGCTGGTTTCTGTGTGTTGGGTTTGTGCAACAGTGGGGGGTACTCACAAGAGAATGTCAACAGTGGCCACATATAGAAATGGGGTTGGAAGGGAGAGAGTAACTTTTATTTTTTATTTAAAATCATGGTATGCTATCAGAATTTTTTAATTCAGTATTTTATTTAAAATTTTATCCATGCATATGTTTAGTTTTAGAATATTTTCATCACCTCAAAGAAGCAGTACGCCTTAGCTCCCCTTTCTCAACTCCTGCCTGTAGTAATCATGAATCTACATTCTTTCTGTATAGACTTAACAGTTCTGCACTTTATACTGGAATAAGTGGTCTTTTGTGACTGGCTTTGTTTACTTATCATAGTTTTCTTTTCTTTCTTTTTTCTTTTCTCCTCTGCCTCTTCTTCTTTTTGTTTATTTTGAGACAGTCTCACTATATAGGCTGGCCTTGAACTCACAGTTTTTATGCCTCACTGTCCTGAATGCTAGGATATAGATATAGGCATGTACCATCACGTCCTGCTTATCATGTTTTCAAAGGTTCAACTATGTAACATCTCACAGCACATTTATTTCCCTTGGGGATTTTATGTGTTTATCCCCGTTCGATACTGTGTGTCTATATGCATGTGTTTGTGTTGAAAATTGGACATAGGGCCTTGTACCTATAAGTTCCTACTGTACCACCTAACTGTGCCCTCAGCTCTTTTTGTTTATCATTGCTCATTTGTAAGTATCTGAGAAAAATGTGTACTCAGATCCTTTGTTATTTTGTCTTAATTATTTAATTCTATTTTAATTATGTGGATGTCTGTGTAGTGAGTCATCATCCAGGTTAGAGGCTTTGGATCCTGCTGGAGCTGGAGTTACAGGCAGTTGTGAGCCACGTGATATGGTGCTGGGAACTGAACTCAAGCCCTTCACAAAGGCAGAACCGTGCCCAGTCAGTCCTGTCTTACTGTTTACTTCTTTATTGTCAATATAAATTTCCTACTAAGTAGATGTTTTCAAATTTTTTCCCCTTTGTCTCCTATGTGGAAAATTATGCTTGTGGAAAACTGTCATTCCATTTCAAAGTTAGGATATTCAGTAGGCTATTTTCACACACCACTTCTGTTGTAAGGCTTTCTTGGTACTTTTTGCTCCTTCTCTTTATCAAGAGAATATTCCAGGATCCCAATTGTATCTTGATAACAAGATTACTTTGTCATGTCAAATAGGTCATAAAGGAATGTCACTCTTGTCAGGAATGACCTATATGGCACTGGTTAAGTTCAAAAGTTCCTCATAAACACTCATGAGGTATCAGGAGTGTTGACCACAGCGCATACCTTTGAAGTCTTCTTCAGTTTCCTGCAAGGGTAGCCCAATCCTTCTTAGCTCCTGGAGAGGAGCTACTTAGGAAAATAAGCCCAGCTTCTGGCACCTGCTTTCTCCCTGTGGGGGCTGGGAAGTTTGTCAGCAGGGCTGCCGAGAGGCAGAGGAGCCTAAGCTTCAGGTAATGTCACCAGGCTGTGGGAGTAAGCAGTTAGAGCACAGGGGCCAACATTCCAGAGCTGGAGATGTAGCAGGAAGTCTGAGCACAGGTGACTGGTTGAAAGGGATATTTGGTAGTCTCATGTCACCGGACACACAGAAGCTGATGTCCAAGGTCCCTCAAATACACTTTTGAAATTGCCCCTCTACACCGGAAGGGCTGGCCCTCAGATAGACCCATCTGGACCGCAGAACAGCCATAAAACAGCTCAGGCCTTGAGGACAGTGGCCCTGGAAGAAAGACAGTGGGTTCCCTGGGAGAGGGTGCCCAGAAGCTTCTGGGCACAGTGATACCCAGTCTATTTTACCAGCTGGATGCTCTGACTTGTGAATTTGTCCCAACTTAGATGCTATGATTTGTTTACTGTTCTGCAGGCATATAGTACACTGCTGCTTTGAGGCTCTACCCAGTAGCTCCTGAGAGCAGAATAGAGGTCCCCTGGCAGATTTCTCTTTGAAACTGTGTGCACATTTTATCAGCCAAAGAGCTATTCTTTATGAAAAGGCAAAGACAGACATCAAGGTTTGTCATCCCTTAGAACTCACATGGAGCCCTTTTGAACTCTCAAGGATTTTCATGTAGGTTTGACAGATCCAGAACCCCAAAAGTCTCTTCACCTGAGTTTTTCTTTTCTTTGATGAAATGACAGGGATTCCTTTGAAGGACTTAATGGAGCCCTACTGCCTCATGAGCAGACTATCAAATGGGATGGGAGGAGTCACCTTTGTTTTTGGTACATGGAAAGTTCTTATTTGAACTAGAAGGGGAAAGTCCACATTCCCTGGGTTAACAGGAAAGTTTGCTTGCTTTTTCCTTTGAGGCATGAGGATAGGAGTGCCCTAACCCTAACTGGAAAAAAGAACCTTTCATAGAAGAAAAGCCTTAGCTGATAGTTCTAGAAGCCTTTTGTGTGTAAGGAAAGCAAGGAGTATTGCCTGGCAAGAAGGGCTTGAAGGCCTCAGAAGTGGAGAGGGAGTGGTCACTCTGGCTTACTCCTGAACTTTATCTGGGAGACTGCATTGCCTGGCCCTGCTTCTTCTCTGCTTTCCAATATGTTTTGTTTATTTGTTTTTAAATTATAGTTCAACTCTCTTGCAGTTATATAATATCTTTCTTGGTGGTGGTCAGAAATTCAATTAGGAACATTTTTTATTTTAAGATTTTTGTTTTTTGTTTTGTTTTGTTTTGAGGCAGGGGTTTCTCTGTTGTAACTCTGGCTATCCTGGAACTCGCTCTAGACCAGGCTGGCCTCTAACTCACAGAGATCCACTTGTCTCTGCCTCCCCAGTGTTGGGGTTAAAGGTGTACACCACTGCCACCTAGCTCAACTTAACTTTAGACCTTCAGTTTATATAGAAATATTACAAGCTTAAAGGCTTATATTCAAGCTTATACAACAGCTTAAATAAAAAATGAAGAGGCAAACAGACAACTTTATTAATCAAAGGTGCAGTCTCTCTTCTCCCTGCAGCATTGGGGATCAAGCTTTCTATGCAAGTGTTCTACCACTAAGCAATTTGCTTCCTCTGCATGTGACTACTCATTCCCACCTTTTCACAGCAATCCTAGCAATTGGTTGCAATTGTTTTCAAAACTGAGAAACTGTCCTGTCTATGTTAGGGTTCTGTTGTTGTGATAAAACACTATAACCAAAAGAAACTTGGAGCGAAAACAGTTTGTTTCATCTTACAACTTGTAGTCAATCATCCAGGGAAGTCAGGGCAGGAACTAGAGGCAGGTAATGAAGCAGAGACCATGAAGGAGTACTGCTATTGACTTGCTCCTCGTGGCTTGCTCAGCCTGCTTTGCCGAGGATCTTTCCACATCAACCATCAATCATGGAAATGCACCACAGGCTTGCCTACAGGCCAAACTCGTGGGGGCATATTCTCAATTGAGGTTTCCTCTTCTGAAACGACTCTAGCTATGTCAAGTTGACATGAAACTAGCCAATACATATTCGAAGAATCAAATAGGCTTGCTTTTCATAGCAAGAATAGGGAACTTGTACTGAAATTTGTGTTATTTTATTATTTGTCTATTGTATTTCTGCTTCAGTTTCCTTTCACCAGTTATAACTAAGCTTAGTATGTTTTCTTTACTGGATTCTTAAGCTATTTGTTCCAGGAATCAGCTAAATGTGACAGCTCTACCTCACTACAAATGTGAACAGAACAAAAGCTCTTTATGTTCATTGTACTTGTTCTTAACCTTCCCATGGCGCTTCTTACTCATGTGGTTGTCCCGGCTGCCTGACTTGTTACTCTATGCCATTATACGTTTCCTAAACCTGAATTCTAAACAACTTCTTTGGATTGGTGTGGGCACTAAATTAATGAACTGAATTGATCAATGTGAACTCCTTGGATCCTGGCTGAGATGATTTGAATTACTTATCTTCAATGTCTTGTCCTTACGGTTGGCACTGAGCCATTGCTTCCGTCTGGCCACTCCCCCAGGGCTTAGTGCCCCCTGAAAGGCTTGCATTTGGTAGGAGCTTCTACTGTGACTACTTTTCTCCTTAGTGTGTCCGAATACTTGACAAGCCAACAGAAAGGAGGAAGGATTCATTTTGGCGGGTGGTTTGAGTGGATACAATGTATCATGGAGGGATATCACGGCAGGAAAGGCATTGTGCAGATGGCTCCTTGGTGGGGGAAGTGTATAGCAGCTGCCTTGCTTTTATCTCAACTGATCAAGAAGAAGAGGGCAGAAAACAAGGCCAAGCTATAAAACCTAAAGTTCTGTTCCTCACTGACCTATTTCCTTTTGCTAGGTCCCACATTCTAAAGGTTCTACAACATCCCTAAACAGCACTGCCAGCTGGGGGCCAGCGGCAGGGAGGGGGGCAGTTCACATCCAAACTATAACAGAGAGTTTCCTAAACCTTGCATAAAAAAGAAACAACAACAACAAAAACCCATGTGAATTGGGTCAATAGTCAGGGATCCAAGAAATTTAGCATCAAAGCCTGAGAATTTATTAAATAAGAAACCAGGTGAGAGTGGGAGTGTGAGAGTGGGCTGTTAAACTAGGTTCCCAGCATGGCCTGTGCTGCCTCATCAGTGAACCAGACAGGAACATCCTTTATAGCCCACTGCTGTCTCCTTCGCCTTCCTCCTCCTTTCCTCCTAAAAGAGTCTTAGAGGCAGGCACCTTAGGAAATTACAGTGTTTTCTAAGACTGCTCTCATTGTCTGACTCCAGCGCTGGTGCAAATACAACTCAAGAAGGAAAACGTGTGCAGCTGAGGTTAATCTCGTAGATCGCTCTGACATTAGCTGCCGCTGCTATATACTGTTTACTACTGAGTACTGAGCTTTGGGAGGACAGTGATATAGCCATTCTGCTGCCCGAGCAGCAAATTGATCTTAAGAATTTCAGAAGGACGGTGTTGGCACAGTTCAAGACCTCAGCCCAAGAGACTGCAGTGGTAGCAACTGAACAATGCCAATTTGGCTGGGTAGAGGAAGGATTGGCAGACAGGTTGTTCTTGAATATGCCAAGTCTTTCCTGCCTCTTGATGACCATGGATTCATTCATGGTTGTTGTGAGAAAAGAGACGAGTGACATCCCATTTCCACCATGAAGAAATGGGATAGTGATTATTACTGGTTATCTATGAACATTTTTTGTTTTAGCTTTTTATTACAGAAAAACATATATAAAATTTTTTTGCCACTTAACTGTTTGTAAATGCACAGTGGCATCGGTCACATAGCAGGTTTGTACCACGTTGTTTCTGTGCTTATCTGCAGATAGCACAGGTGGCAGTTTTGAGAGCTGTATTCTGGGCACTTGGTCAGGGTCCTATTTGTAGAGTTTGATAGAGAAAAATGGGACCTCACAGGTGCTCCCCCCACCCCACACATTGACTGTCCCTATGGGGTTCATTTTATCTCAGGAAATCCTCCTAATTGGAATAATCTTGTAGATTGTTCTACTTTTACTTCCAATTACTTGCTTAGCTCAATCTAAGTCACATTTTCTTTTCTTTAGTATCCCTCATTTTCTCTTTCTTGCCTAGCCTGCTTGTCTAGTTCTATCTTTCATTGTCTTTCCCTTACTCTGCCTCTATTTATCTCTTTTATCCTCTCATCTCATTTCCTGTTTTCCCCACAACCCCCTTCAAGACAGCATCTCAGGTAGCTGGGGCTGGCTTATGACTTGCTATGAAGATAAGGATGATTTTGAATTTATGACCCATCTGTTTCCACCCCTCTAATGCTAAGATTACAGCCGTGCTCCATCATGCCTGGTTTTTGCAGTGCTGAAGTTTGATCTTCGGGCTTCATGCATGCTAGACAAGTACTCTAACGGAGGTGCTGGGGAACTGGCACGGTGAGTGAAGTGCTTCTGTACAAGCATAAGGACCTGAATTCAGATCCACATAAAAGGCTAGTTGTGGGAATAAAGAGATGGCTCAGCAGTTAAAAGTGCTTGCTGTGCTATTAGGAGGACTGGACTTCAGATACCAGCACCCATGTAGCAAGTTAGGCATCTTGCAAAAAATTTGTAACTCCAACCATGAAGGGTCTGACACCTTCTTTTGGTCCTCATGCAGATACAGACGAGCACATCTGTTCACAGGTCTGTGCATAATCACACAAAGACTAACTTTCTCTTTCTCCCTCACTCTCCTTTTCTCTTCCTCTATTCCTCTCCCTCCCCCCTTTCTTTTACTTCTACACACACACACACACACACACACACACACACACACACACACATTCACTCAGATAGATCTTTAAAACAAAAGCTGGTTGTGGTAGCAGGCCTAAAATCACACACTGAGAATCAAAGACAGGAGAGTCTCTGCAACTCATTGTCCAGCTAGTCTAGTCAATTGGTGAACTCCAACTTCAATGAGAGACTCTGTTTGAAAAAGTAAGGTAGAAAAGCCACTGAGGAAGACACTTGACATGGAATGCTGGCCTCTGTGTGTGCATGTCTACAGGCACAGATGTACAGCATTAGTACATGTACAGTAAACAAAGAAGGTGGAGAGTGATTGAGGAAGACACTCAGCCTCTGGCCTTCACACACATACACACAGACATGTGCACACATATGAACATATGTATATAAAAGTGTAGCAGTACCTGTGGCGTTTCCTGATAGCAAGGGCAAGGACAAGGAATTCCTATTTATATCTCTGGGATCGACACTCATTCATCCATTGCGGACTCTTTCCACACCTTGTGCAAACTCCAGGCAATCTGCTTCTTTTCTCTGATGGATATTCAAAGAAACAATGGTCTTTGAAAGCAGCTCAATTACAATCCCTTTGCAAGTGGCCATATCTGTCATAATTAAAGCAATGAATAGTGGGATATTTCAGCCCCTTTTCTATTGCTTCTCCTATCACAGTGGCCAAATAAGTATTTGAACAGATATCTGCAGTAGCTCGAATCCACTGCTTGATGGGTGTGGAGTTTGCCTGTAGAGGCCGTAAAATCTTTTTATCCTCAGTGTTTGAATTTTTAAATGCTGTGGTCTCGATCAGCATATGTCGTGCTTCAGGGTCTGAGATAGCCCTGTTTACAGCTGCAGTTAGTCTCTGCAGAAAATCCGTAAACGCTTCCATAGAGCCTTGAATGAACTTTGTAAAAGAGACAGAATTTTTTGCCTGGCTCTTCTACTTTCTCCCAAGCCCTTAAAGCTGCCAAATGACATTAGTTTATGGTCCCGTCATCAAACTGAACCTGCTCTTGT
The DNA here is from genome assembly GCA_026225945.1 of Cricetomys ansorgei. NCBI lineage: Eukaryota > Metazoa > Chordata > Mammalia > Rodentia > Nesomyidae > Cricetomys > Cricetomys ansorgei. Next base: position 70,278 of record JAMJFZ010003291.1, read on the forward strand.
AGTTCTGCATAGTGACCCTCACCAAGTAGCTGATCTTGAGTTATAGTTATTCCCCTTGCCCTGTTCTGCTGTTCCATATTTGTTGCCTCTTCTCTCCACCAAGTAAACCACTGAAGCTGAGGCCCTTCCTCTAAAATGTCAGTGATTAACCCCTTCCAATCGTATGGGATCATTCGGTGCTGGAGTATCCATTTACTCAACACCTGCTGGACATAAGGGGAATGCATGCCGCATGCTACCACAGTTTCTTTTAATCTCTTTAAGTCACTCATTTCTATCGGCTGCCATCTCATTTCATTATATCTTTTGTGGTTATCTCTATCTGCTGGAATTTGCTGAATTTTCACAGGATATATTTGAGCATTTTTGTAACCCTAGGCTGTGTTTCTTCCATCTCAGGTGGTGCTGAGGGTTCACAATTAGACACCTCATTTGGGGAGTAGTGCCTGATCTGCTCATTTTCCCTTACAGATGCCCCCTTTTTCTTAACAGGACTTTCATCCCGCACCCAGAGTGCTGACTTTTCTAAATCCTCCAGTATTTCCTCTGCTAACACCACCAATTCTTTCTTTCCTAAACCCCCCTTCCCCCATATTTCCTCTAATAATACTGTCAATTGCTTAACCTTTTTTGAAGAAGAAAAATTGGGATTTTTCATTCTCCCTTTGTCTCTGTTTTTCCTCTCTCAGCAGCCCCCTTTTTCTCCTGGAACTCTTCTAGTTTCCTGACCATTTCCTTAATCTTTTTTGAGAAGAAATACAGGCAAAAGAGAAAGTAGAAAAAAAATACCACTGGGAACAAATTAAGATTTATCCCAGTGGTCACAGCCACCATAAACCCTTTTATAGCTTCTTGAACCAAAGTATCTGCATCTTCATCTTCCAGCTTTTCTTCCATGATATTTGAATTCAAATTTCCATTTTTTTCTTTTCTATCCCTGTCTCTTGAGCCCCATGTTGGTACACCACTTGTATTTGTATCCTACAATCTTTTACCCTCACTTTAGAGAAAGAGAAAGGAAGGATAGAAAGAAATCTTCACCGCTCTTACAAGCGGCCTTGATATAGAATGAGAGAAAAGTAGAAGTCTTCATAGCCTCTTTTAGGCTGTCCTAAGCTTTAAGAGGACCACCTGACAGTGAGTCAGACTAACGTCTCAGTTCATGGTCTATAAACTCAATCCCTCCAATCTTTTAGGTCTTTCACTGTACCTGGAGCTCATGGATTCTGCTAGACTGGTTGGCCAGCAGGCTCCAGAGCTTTTCTTGTCTCTACCTGCCCAGCACTGGGGTCACAAATGTGTTCAGCTCCGCCAGCTTTTACGTGAGTGCCAAGGATCCAAATGCTTGGAGTGCCGGGTCCTCATGCTTGTGTGGCAGGTGATTTATTGCCCACCACCTCTCCTGGCACCACTATCTTACTATTTTTAATATATATTATTTTGTTTTATGTATGTGAGTGTTTAACCTCCATGTGTGTATGTGCATGACATATGTGCCTGGTTCCTGAGGAGGCCAAAAGAGAGCATCATATCCCCTGGGAATGGGTTTACAGATGGTTGTGAGCCACCAAGTGAGTCCTGGGAATGGATCCCAGATCCTCTGTAAGAGCAATAAGTGCACTTAGCCCCCGAGCCATCTCTCTAGCACCACTGTCTTTACTTTTTAAAAATGATTACTTTTTCATTGTTATTGTATGAGTGTATATATGTATTTGTGTGTGTGTGTGTGTGTGTGTGTGTGTGTGTGTGTGTACACACACCATGACACATTCCCAGAGATCAGAAGACAAGCTGGTTTAGTTGATGCTCTCTTTCTACCTTTAAGTGGGTTTCAAGGATTGAACTCAGGTTCTTAGGCTTGCATGGTAAGAGCTTGTCTGCTATCCTTTTTGCTTTTTGATACCCATCTTGCTTTTCAAATGATTAAAAATTTATATATTACCGGTGGCCAGCCTCGGCAGGTCAGGGCTTTGAGGAGGTGGGTGTGGAGTGGGCGAAAAAATCCCTCATGAACACATTTTCTTGAATGAAGATCTCAGCTCTCTTTATTCTTTTCCTAGGTGGCATCAGACTTTTCTCTTTACTCAGACCTTTTCCTTCCCCTTTCTCTCTCTATTCAATTTAACTTTACACACATACATGCACCTCTTGTAGGAAAAGGCAAACTTCAACAATCTTATTCTTTTCATTTCCCATAATCATACACTCATTCACACATTCATGCATCTTATGGATGGAGCAAAGCCTCAACACACACACACACACACACACACACACACTTCATATACAACTACATCTTGTAAGCCTTAACATACATACATCTTGCAAACTCTCTTTTGGATGAAGCCTTGTGGATGATGTTTTGTGGATCCATTCTTGTGCATTCATCCAACCTTGCCCATTTCACCCTGCACATTCAATCTTTTTGATTCCATACACATACATCTTATATACCTTTGAGCAAAAGTCCTTAAGCAGGTTACCATGAAAATACCCAAACATAACAAAACATCTCTCAAATGTTCTGTTCCCATAGATGGAAGCCAAGTATTTTCTCTTAGCCAGTTTCCTTTTTAGGCTGTAGCTTATGGTAACCAAACAATATTCAATCATTCTATTATTTTTCTATTAAAATTTCTTTATCATATAGAAAAGAAAATATATCTGTTACATTGTCTTTATGTTCTCAAGATGCATCAGCAAATTCATAATAATAATTGTAAAACAAGGAAAATCAAATTTGACCAAACTTAGCAGTGGGCACTGATACTCACCTGTCATCTATTAAACATAGACCTTTGGGTCCTAGCAACTGCACTCCCTTTCTATTTGCTTCCTGATCTAGCAAGTCCTCAGTAGCCAAGAATATGTTTTGCTCTACCCGGGTAACTTCTCCATAGCAGCTGGCAAGCGTAGTCTTTTTAACTATACATGTTTCTTAAGTTATTCTTTCTGGAGTTTCAGTTGAACCAATTTAACTGAGTGGCATTGCCTGTTTAGAAAATCAGCACTGTTGTTATGAATAGTAGTGAGGGACTGAAGACCCCTTGGAATTTTTGTAGCACAAGAGAGATAAAGTGACTCTAATAGCAGTCAGCATGTCAGAGTCCAGCAGCAGCAGCAACAGAAGGGGCTTTTCAGCCCCTCAAGCCCCAACGCTGGCTACATCCTCTCACATGGCTCTCAGCAATGTATGGAAAGAGTAATATTTCATGATGTTCTGTTAACAGAACATAATTGAGAACCATGGACATGGAATTTCTTTTTTTTAATTTTTTTTATTTTGAGGATGGATTCTCATGTAGCCTAGGCTGGTTTTATACTCACTCTATAATGGAGGATGACCTTAAGCCTTTGGTCCTCCTGCCTTTACCTTCTGAGTGCTGTGATTACAGGCATGTACCCCCATGCCTGGTTTTATGCAGAGCTAGGAACTGAATGTAGGGCTCTTTGTATGGAGTGCCATCCCTAATAACCCCTGGCATGTCTTATGTACTGAAGCCAGTTCTGTTATTTTACACCATAGAGTTGGATTCCTTATATCTTTTCTTTAATAGTTCTAGGGAATGAGATAGTAGTTTCTAGACTCCCAAGTCTGGAGTAGTAGAAGTAGCTGAGAATGGCCCAGTGATGGTGGTAATGAGATAGTAGATGTTGAAGGATGAGACAGTGGGTACATGGTAGTATAGGAACTTAAAAATGACTGAGAAGAGGGTGTTTGAGGAGGCTGGACAGATGACAGCATGCAGAGGGCAGAAGCCATGATCTTCTAGTCATGCCTTGGCCTTTTTGCCAACCAGCACCCATCCTGAACCTCCTAGGCTATTAAGATCAGCTGTGTCATTAGTATACAAGGCATCCTTCAGAGAGGCCAGGGATTTAAGATTTACGTACTAGGTAAAGGAGATCAATGTGTATTTCATGATATCACTCAAGGCTTTATTTGCTTCCGGTGTTCTGAAGTTACTGGAACTGCCTCTGTGAGCAGTGATTCTCATCCTTATCGCTAAAGGTTACTAATGTTACTTTCCTAGAAACTGACTTTTCCCTACATGCTAAGAAGTTATTCCCTTCCTAGCCACTCCCAAACCCTGCTTTATGTAGTTGTAGATGTTTTACATCACGTACTGTTTCTTGATCCAATAAGACTTGACAAAGACAATTTGGTTGGGAATGATTGTACTGCTTTTTTGGCTTTTGTTTTCTTCCTAACATATACTATATTTCCTCTTCTCTAGGAAGTGACCTCACAGCACCCCCGAGTTAGGCACCCTTTCCTCTGTTCTCACTCTGCACAGCAGGGTATCTTTAAACTACTCAGCAAAAACCATCCAGGTCCTTCCTGTGGTTGAACCGTGCTGTGGCAGTTCACCAAAGGAGACAGGAGGCATATTTCATTACTGCAAACCCTGCCAGACCTCAGCAGAGGGAACTTCTGTCCTGGTCAGCTCCATACTCAATCCACAGTGGAACCCTGAGCGTCTAAGCTCAGGTGTATTTATTCTTTCAGAACTCCTCAGGTATGCTACTGATAGCACATGCAGATCATTAGCAATTAAACAACCCTCACAGAAATCCAACACCTGCAACAATACAAAACGCCCTAGATCTAGGATAGCCCCTCACCTAACAGTGTGTAAACAATTTCTAACTAACTAAAAATAAACATATTCCATGACTTTAAGGAACTTAGGAGAGGCTTAAGATCAGCAGAGAAAAGACTGGAACACGATTGATAACTTTTTGAAAAGTGATTCCTTATTATGTAGTAAACATTATGCTAACATACTTTTCACCAACTGTTTTATGTCATCTCTCAGTAATCATATGACCACTATTTTACAGAATAAAATGAGAAAGAGGACTTTTGGGATTTGCCCAAGGTTAGCTACTAAAACGCAGATAGAGAGCCCACACCTTCCACAGGCACAGCTGGGAGTTCTTGTGCTCTTGTGCTCTCTGCCTCAGATACACTCACAGTACTGGGTGCAGGGTAGGTGAGCACCAGTGCGGGAGTTCAGAAATTAATAATGATCTCATTGCACACTGCCACTTCAACTGCTTCAGTATCTTCTTGGAAATAAGAATATGAGATACTAATCTCCATAATCCCAGAAGGTGTTCAAAGTTAATTGCCACAGCGTTACATGTCATAGTAAAAGATCAGAGAAAACCTACACGGTCAGGTGTGGTGGTGCATGTCTGTAACCTCACAGTACTCATTTGTGTATGAGTTGGATATGGATGTGGATGCATGGATGTTCACTTACTTGCGTATCAGTCCTCAGAAGCTGACTAACCCCCCCCCCCACCCCCCCAGTCTCTGACCTAGAACTTACCAAATACAACACCTGGCGGCTGCTGCTGCTACTGCTGCTGCTTCTGCTTCTGCTTCTGCTTCTGCTTCTGCTTCTCCTTCTTCTCCTTTTTTTTTCTTCTTTTCAAGACAGGGTTTCTCTGTTGTAACTCTGGCTATCCTGGAACTCACTTTGCAGACTAGGCTGGCCTTGAACTCACAGAGATCTGCCTGCCTCTGCCTCTTGAGTGCTGGGATTAAAGGTGTGTGCCACCACCGCCTGACCAACACTTGGCTTCTTGTATAGTTTCTGGGGATTAAACTCAGGTCCTCATGTTTGCAAGGCAACCATTTTACAGCGGAGCTATCTCCCAGCTCCCAAGAACCTAGACATTTATCAACATGAGGGTGGTTGAATAAATTACAATATATTCATACAAAGAAATTGTACAGCTGGAATAAAAAATGATGAAAATGTATGTGGATGGAGCACTGCACAAGATCGAATGGTGCATAGAACAAATGTAGAAGAGTTGTTACCTTGTAAGGAATCAATAATGCATTTGTTTGTGGTTGGAGAGATAGAACATATAGTGTTATATGTATCTGCTTGTTTATGAGTAAAATGCCTTTAGAAGGAAAAACAAACTGATTCTATGAATTGTTCCTGAAGAGTGGCTAAGAGATTCTAGGGAGGGTGATTGTCCACTGTGTCATTTTGTACTATTTCAGTTTTCAACTAATTGTATTTAATAGTTATTAAACTAGACATAAGTAAGATTAAATTGAAAGAAATAAAACAGGCTAGGCTTTAGCTTAGTTTAAAGTGCTAGCTTATCACCTGTGAGGTCCTGGTTTCAAATGGAAACAAAGTGATGCTTGGTGTGGTGTTCATTTCTCAAGGATATAGGTATAACTTCCTGGTCCATGAAGTATTCCCACAGCTAGGTGCATTTGAATATTCTAGAAGGATCAGGTTGAAATAATTCTCTAATTCTCCCATGGGAAGGGCACTATATATCTTTTGTGATATTCCTGCTAAGAACGTATCTCGAATCTAACCATTGAGAAACATCAGATAAACTGATGACCATTCCTGTGTGTTTTTAAAAGTGTCAAGGTCACAGAAGACCAGGAACAGGAAGCTGTTGGACTGAAGGAGACGGGCACATGACATTGAGTACACACAGTAACTATTGTTTGACACCAGATTGGATCAGAGCCAGAGAGGAAAATGTTGCTTTGGCTGTCAAGGACAGTAAATTAGACAGTTGACAAAATATTAGGAAGGTCTGTGAGTAAAGTAGATTGGGGAGGTTTAGGATTCTATTTAGGGTAGGGGGTGTGTTTTGAATTCTATTTGAGGAGATTTAGTACCTGTAGCCTTGTTGGAGAAAGTTTGTCATTGGAGGAGGGCTTTGAGAGTTTAAAAACTCCAGCCATTTTGCCATTTTTAGTTGCTCTCTCTGCTTTGTGCTTATGGTTTAAGATGTGAGCTCTTGGCATCCTGCTCCAGCCTCCATGTCTGCCTACTACCTCTTCTTGGCCATTACGGATTCTTCCTGAACTCTGAGCCCAAATAAACTCTTTCTTTATAAGTTGCCTTGGTCATGGTGTTTTATCACAGCAACAGAAAAGGAACTAAGACATTAATAACTATATACTAATATATAATATACACATACCACACACAAAGGAAAGAAAGTAAACATGGTAAATAATGTTATTTGAAGAATCCCAATGAAAATTTTTATTTTCACATTTATTTCCTGCGCAACAACCTTCCCAGTCCAGATTTAAGAAACGGGATATTCCCGTTTCTCTAGCAAGTTCTCCCCTGCCCCCTTTAAACGTCACTGTTTGGCATTGTTTCGGGTACCACTGAATACAGCTGAGGCAGTGTATGGTAGGGATGAGGAAGGCAGGAACAGGCTGTTCACAGGCATTGAAGGTGACTGCTGTGCAGTTTGCACATGGAGTTTCTGAGTTCAGGTTAGGTACAGACAGGGCAGTATGGCATCCTTCACTGGGTTTTATTTTGGTTTAGGGATTGGACTATATGTGGTCTAGAAACACACCTCTCAGTATGTTTCTATCAATAACAAAGAAAACTGGTGGATGCTGGTCAGCAGTCTTTCCTATCTTCATATGTTACTTTGGTGGAGGTGATTAGAAGTAGATCAGGCATGATGAATCTCATGTGATGATGTAGGGTGCTAGTGTTTTCTCATTCTCATCAGAGGGCAAGATCATTACCTTAAAACCAGTCTTAGTGATCTGGAGAGACAGATTAATGGTTAAGATCACTTGCTGTTCTTGCAGAGGACCTGGATTCTGTTCCCAGCACCTACATGGTGCTGGGCTCAGGCACCAGGCACACATGTAGTAGACATGCACACAGGCAAAAGTCATACACATGAATAAGTAAATCTTCTAAAAAATAAAATTTTAAAGTCTTATCTTAGAAAGTAGAAGAGGTTTCAAAAATATCGATTTGTGTGTGCATTGATGTTCAGAAAGGCTTTGACTTGATCACTGTTCACTTGTGTGCTGACTGAATGGAGAGCAAGGTTTGGATTTGCATTCACCAAATTGTGGCTTGGAAAAAATCACTTTCTTTCATCAGTTGCTTCTCCCTTGTTTTGTCATTTTTATTCTGCTCTTCATTTTGAGTAGAGGTGGTAGTGGTATATGAGGTCAGTGTGTACCATGAAAAATCTTGGGCTACACAGCCATCAGATTGGAGTACAAGCCCATCGTTTACCTGCAGCTAATACATGGGAAAATAATTTTCTCAAAAGAGCTAAGATTGCCTTCAATATTTTTAATAAGGGTTACATTCTTTATACAGTGCATGTGTATATACACATATATACCTATAATGATTATCCAAAATATAGCAGATATGTAGTACATTATATTATTGCCACAAATAATATATTATTTTTACCCTTTTGCCTAGATGTGTTGCTTTTTAACAAACCCTTTTACTCTTTTGTGGTTGAAACTAATTTATTAAAATGTAGTCATCCATTTAAACCTTGGCCCCTTTCCTGTCTCTTCTTAGGCACACTGCAGAGACCTTCCTGCCCTCCATGAACACATGTGTACAGGACGTACAAGACAAATGAGAGTTCTCTGTCCTATGGTGCTGCTGTAGGTGGCTCAGACTTGGAGCTGTCTAACAAGGAGAAGATGGATTCCAAAGATGAAAGCTCCCATGTGTGGCCGACGTCTGCGGACCATGAACAGAATGCTGCACAGGTGAAGGATGACCTCTGCAGCTCACTGTTGGCAGCAATGTTTTAGTTGGGTGGATGCCCAACAGCTAAAGAAGTACCAGTGTCTCTGTCTGTATAGTAAGAATGGCTGGGAGGGAGCTGACATGAGAAGTTGGGATGCATGAGCACTTTGCTTCCAGTGAAGCAAAGTTTCCTGTGAGGTAGAAGAGCTCTTCTACCACTGTAGTCTTCACCTCTGTACCTTACTGGCAGAAACTGCTTTACTACCCTCTCTATTTGTGCTATTGATCCTGAAACCATCAAACCATTGCTGGCTTTTTTTTATATTAGCCAGTGTAGGGTTTCAATTCTCTATGAGTAATGAAGCCTAAGGTATATTTATAAAGTAGTGAGCTATCTTCTCTTTTAAGACAGGGTCTCACTATGTAACAGCCCTTTCTGACCTGGAACTCTATATGTGGTCTAAACTGGCCTCAAACTCATAAAGATCTGCTTGCCTCTGCCTCCTAAGTGATGATGGGAGGCATGCTTGGCCCATAAACTCATTTTTAAACAATAGGATAAACATGAGGTTTTGATCCAGTTTGTCACTAAATTATATAACCATAGTTCCATTGTCAAAACCCAAAAAGTTAACCTTGAAATATTTAAATGTGCAAATATTGCTTAATTTAAGCAATATAATCAATGCTGTATAAGTAATAATGACTATATAATTTGATTTAAAAATTACAGTCTAAAATTTAGAGAAAAGTGGTTCCAGAGGTATTTTCAGGAGACACCTGAGAACACTGCTTTTCTCATGGAAACTGTTTTGATGACTACGTTCACAAATCTAAATATTGTGTTTATCCAAAAGAAAGACAGAAGCAGAGGGGTGGTGTCACATGCCCACTGAGCAGACAGAGGCAGGTAATCTCTGTGAGTTTAAGGACAGCCTGCAGTATATAATGAGTTCCAAGCCAGCCAGGGCTACATAGTGAGAATCCTGTCTTAAAAAGAAGAAGAAGGGAGGAAGAATAAAGCAAAAGGAAATCTTTTTGTGAGGTTCTGTGTTTGACCAGGGTCCCCGCTTGTGGGTGATTGGATAGCAAGGGGCTGAGGTCAGGCTCCACCAACGCACCCTTTCTTTCTAGTCATTTCTGCTCCTAAGTTCTGCAAACTCTTATTTATAGACTGTGAGTAGGAAAAGCCAAGTGGAAAAGCTTAGCTGTGTCATTTTTTGAGGAAAATGTCTGTCCCCTATTTTAATGCTTTGGTGTAAATGAGAAAATTGAAAATTGCAAAATTATAAGTCTGAAGTCACAGATTACCTTACGACAATGAAAGCTGTGCAGATATGCTGTGAGCCTAATTTCCCCCATGTGTATGCTTTATCTTCAGGCGTAAATTGAATGTATATAGAGGACAGACTAGTCACTTAGCAGGATATCTGTTGTATTCCTGTGGTGCTCAATTATACTTGGCCTCTAGCATTCTTTCTGGGCATTAAGTTAGTTTATGTGTCATCTGTGAAATCTATTATTTCCCACTGGAGAAAACTGCCATAGAAACATTAGGACCAGTGGCAAGTCAGTGAAAGAGTAAGGATGCCAACCCAGCAGCATCACCGCATCAGTTATTTCTCCCCAGATGCGTGCTTCGGTTATCCACCCGCAGACTTTCTATATCAGGGACGAGGCACCTGCCAGCTGGAGCCTCCACAGAGTCAATCTTTTATTGCTGAACACTCAGAGAGGATTTTATATAACTCAATTTTGCTTTTAGTTCTTTAGGTCTTAGGACACAGAAGAATATGTCCCTGGTGACAGCTGAACTACTTGACCAGAACTACTTAAAAGTACTTCATTAAGTTTTTCTGCTTCTTTACTTAGCTAGCAAGGAAGAGCTACATCACACCCATAGATTCAGTGACATTTCCTGATAGGCCTCCATGCAGTATGTCCTTCACATATGAAATAATGTGTAGGAGAGAAAGTGACCTTATTTTAATGTGTCTATTGAAAAGCACTATTCACTATAAAGTAGAATTTTTATGAAGTGTTGAAAGCAATTGCTTTTAGGCCTACATCACAGAATAATGTGTGTTTTGTATTTTGACACTGGTGTCATATAGTAATATGCAATTGCTTTTCCAGGATCAATGAATTGCCCCCTTGTGACTCACCAGAAGTTATCTATTTGCATTGGGTTTTTAAGGCAAAAGAATTCAAGTCAGCTCTCTAACATTAAGCAGTAAATTACTGACAAGGACCTTGCGTCCTGCCTTCTGGTTTCTAGCTCAGCATGGATGAAGGCATGTGAATCTTCCTTTTTCTTGCATTACAGATATTTCAGCTCAACTGTGCTTGGTTGGCCATGTGCCTTTGGGACTTTGATTTCACTTTATAAGGATAGATGCTACGTATGTGCTTGTTTTTTCACCAGGTGCACTTTGTTCCGGATGCTGGAACCGTGGCTCAGATTGTATACACCGACGACCAGGTCCGTCCACCCCAGCAGGTGGTGTACACAGCAGATGGTACCTCCTACACGTCAGTGGACGGTCCAGAGCACACACTGGTTTACATCCACCCAGTAGAAGCTGCACAGGCATGTGAAGGATTGCTTTTGACTTGTTTACTAATTAACTCACTAATTACTTATGTTCGCTATGGGTCAGTTGTTGTCCTTGATGCTGAGATTTGGGAAACATTCAGATAAGATTTGTACTATCAAGGAGCATATAATAAACTTGGCAATGAAGAGATGGCACAAAATTAAGTGCAAAGAATGAGTTTGAGCCCCAGTCTCATGTCAGCCTTTCTCACCAGTGATTAGTGAGGTGATTGTCACCTCACTATAGGCTAGATAGTGTATAGGTAAATCAAAGTTGGCTCAATTAAAGCATATGGATTCATTCAGTTAAATGTGTAAGCAAAGGATCCTATTAGCTTATAGTGTTATTAGTAACTTACTGGTTTATAGGGCTATAATAGAAGCCAAGGTGTATACTCAAAAAAACTTTACAATATACCTTTATTGTTTGCCACTGTCTTGATGTTTCTAAAAGAGTGACACAGATATTCCAAATATTGTTGCCATTTTACAATGTAAAAAGTGTTTATAATGTGTTACATTTATATAGTACATATACACAAGTCCCACATACCATACTCACACATACTATTGAAGGCTGAGAATATAGTAAGTATGCAGTACACTGTATTACTATTGTTTCTTCATTTTGTGTTTCATTTTAACCCAGGCCTTTATACATGCTAAATGCATGCTCTACCAGTATCCTGTAACATCAGCCCCTAAACATTTTTTTTTTCTTTTGAGACAGGGTTTTCCTACATAGCCCTGGCTGTCCTGGAACTCACTATTTATGTAGACTTGTCTGGCCTTGAACTCACAGAGATCCATGAACTCACAGAGATTCACCTGCCTCTGCCTCATGAATGCTGGAATTAAAAGCATGTGCCATTGTGCCTGGCTTCGTTTGGTTTTTTTAAATGCATATTTTTGTAGTAGGATCCTTGTCATAAAGTTGTTCTTGTATAATATTTCATCAAAAGGCTCACATCACTCCTAAGAAAAAATGAGATTCACCTCATGGATACATTTCTAGGCTACATAGAGATGAAATTGCCAAATGCTCACATGGTGCTTTTGGAATGCCTTAGTGTAGCATTAGTCCTCTAACTATTAAAGTGCAACCAGAGAGTGTGTGTAAAGGATGACCTGTGATAATTTTTTAAATGTGAAAGTGAAGAAATCTCAACTTCCTGCAACTGTCCTCATGTTCCTCTGGAATTCAGATTTAACCAGCTTTTATTCCCATAGGTTTACAAAAGTCTTGGGCAAATTAAAGTCTTTCAAAAGAGTTAGCAGAGAGACTATTTTTCTGGATTGGAGATGCTAACAATGTCTTAACTGTAGCAGTATGGAAAAGTTTCATCATCATTATTATTATACCTACTGGCTTTATCAAAAAAAGGGCCTATGGGCTATAAGTTCAATTTATGTTCTTTCTAATTTTTTGATGATAAACACATGTTCATATTATAAAGGCATATAAACTTGTGTTCCTGATATTCCTCTATGTGTTCCTACCTCTCAATCCACTTTTACTGACTCACAGTTCTCTGTGAGTAGGGTTCACTGTGAATGGTGTACTCTGTTTATGGCATGGCATGTCTTTTTATGTTCTCATGACATGCCTTTTTAATTAGCAATTCAACCTCAAGAGAGGCTTTGCTTGAGAGTAGAATATTGAAGTATGTTAACCTTTTACATGGTTGCTTGTTCAGTCTTTAGAGTGAATGGCTCTAGTCAAGTGCAAAAGTACTGTCTTTATCTTCTGCATTAATGAAGGATTACTAGCTATGATTCAAGATAACTCTTCTAAGAGTTGATGATTAGCAGAGTAATTTTTCTGTGTAGGTGAGCTGTCTAAAGAGCTATTGATATGTTTGTTTTTCTCTAGACTCTGTTTACAGACCCAGCCCAGGTAGCTTATGTCCAACAGGATGCTACAACTCAACAGGTAATGAAAAACCCTTTGTGCCATTTGGGAGTAATATAGTGGCTGTTATATTCTTGCAGTGTCCTTCTATCCCTACGCCATCTCTGAGTGTTTGTTTTTTCTGTACACTCTCTAACTTCTTTAATGGAAACAAAGCAAAACAGTACATAATACTAACACACTGCAGTCAGTATATTGGAATGGCCTATAATAAAAATCGTTTGGATAGGAGAGCTTTAAAAAGTCAGCATATACTACTGGGGAAGCTGAGACAGGAGGATTGGTTGAGTCTATCTGGTCAAGACCCAGCCTAGGCAAGTTGTGAGACTTTGTATCAGACAAACAAAACACTCAAACATGAATAGGATATTTGTTCAAGTTTCTAGTAAAAGATTGATTATGAGTTTTTAAAAGTATCTTTTTTTTTTTTTTTTT
>JAMJFZ010003292.1:0-50000 GCA_026225945.1 Cricetomys ansorgei
CCTCTCCTTGGATATCCAGGCTCCAGTTCCTGGCCTGTCCTGGTAGTATTCGGTTATGAGTCCCCTCCTTTAGCATCATGTTTTGCCCTTCCATTGTCCTAGTAGATCCTACAGGGAGGATAGGCCATAGATCGAAGTTTTTTGTGGCTGGGATGGTGTCCCAGTCTCACCACTGGAAGCCTTGTCTAGTTACAGGATATGTCCTGTTGAGGGTCCCTGGTTCCTCATTATCGGAGTCTTCCTAGGGTCTTCTTCGTTGATTCCAGTGATACTCCCCTACATGTCCTCCAGTTCTCTCTATATTCTCTCCCTCCATTCCTCTCTGCCCTCCTGGTCCCTTCTCTTCCCGTTCCCATCCTTCCCTATCCCACCTACACCTTCAGTTCTATTTCCTCTTTGCCAGGGAGATCCCTGAGTCTCCACTGGGGTCCTCCCTGCATAGTCTCTCATCTTGGTCTGTGGGTTACAGCACCTTTGTCCTTTGCTTAACAGTTAATATCCATATATAAGTGAGTACATACCATGTTTGTCTTTCTGGGTCTGGATTACCTCACTCAGGATGATCTTTTTCCAGTTTCATCCATTTCCTGCAAAGTTCATGTAGTCATTTTTTAAATAGCTGAGTACTGAGTACTGCATTGTGTAGATGTGCCACAATTTCCTTATCTCTTCTTCAGTTGAGGGACATCTAGGTAGTTTCCAATTTCTGGCTGCTATGGACAAAGCCGGTGCAAACATAGTTGGACAAGTGTCCTTGTGGTAGGATGGAGCATCCTTTGGGGTATATGGCCAGGAGTGGCATAGCTGGGTCTTCAGGTAGGTCGATTTCCAGTTTCCTGAGGAATCACCATATTGATTTCCATAGTGGCTGTACGAGTTCGCACTTCCACCAGCAATGTAGGGGTGTTCCCTGTGCTCCACATCCTCTTCTCCAGCATGAGCTGTCATGTGTGTTATTGATCTTAGCCATTCTGACAGGTGTAAGGTGGAATCTCACAGTAGTTCTGATTTACATTTCCCAGGTGGTTAAGGATCTCGAACGTTTCTTTAAGTATTAATCAGCCATTCATGATTCATCTTTTGAGAATCCTTTGTTTAGATCTGTACCCCATTTTTTAATTGGATTATTTGTTTTGTTGACATCTAGTTTCTTCAGTTCTTTATATGTTTTGGATGTTAGCCGTCTGTCAGAAGTGAGATAGGTAAAAATATTTTCCCATATTGTAGGGCTGCTGTTTTGTCTTATAGACAGTGTCCTTTGCCTTACAGAAGTTTTCCGTTTCGTGAGGTCCCATTTATTAATCATTGACTCAGGCTTAGTGCCTGAGCCATTGGTGTTCTGTTCAGGAAGTTGTCTCCTGTGCCAATGCATTCAAGGCCATTCCCCCACTTTCTCTTCAGGTTCTCAGTGTATTTGTTTTTATGTTGAGGTCTTTGATCCATTTGGACTTGAGTTTTGTGGCCATGGTGATGGATACACATCTATTTTCCATTCGTCTACATGTGGACATTCAAACAGACCAGCACCATTTGTTAAAGATGCTTTTCCCCCATTGTATGTTTCAGGCTTCTTTATCAAAGATCAGGTGTCTATAAGTGTGTGGATTTATGTCTGGTTCTTCAATTTGGTTCCATTGATCCATGTATCTTTTTTTTATGCCCAATAATGCAGTTTTTATTACTATGATCCTGCAGTACAGCTTAAGATAAGCAATGTTGATACCTCCGGAAGTCCTTTTATTTTTCAGGATTATTTTAGCTATCCTAGGGTTTGTTTGTTTGTTTGTTTGTTTTTGTTAGTTTTGTTTTTTAATGTGAAGTTAAGTATTGTCCCTTAGTTTTTATTTTTTTTTCAAGGTCTGTAAAAGAATTAATGTTGGGATTTTGATAGGGATGGCATTGAATCTGTAAGATTGCTGCTTTGGTAAGATGGCCATTTTTTACTATGTTAATCCTACCAACCCCAGGAGCATGGGAGATCTTCTTCAATCTCTCTCTTCAAGGTCTTAAAGTTTTTGTCATACAAGTCTTTCACTTGCTTGGTTAGAGTCACCCCAAGATACCTTACGACATTTGTGGCTATTGTGAAGGGTGCTGTTTCCTTGATTTCTCTCTCAGTCCGTCTGTCATTTGTATAGAGGAGGGCTACTGATTTTTTTTTTTAGTTGATCTTGTAGCTAGCCATTTCAGGAAGTTGTTTATCAGCTGGAGAAGTTCCCTAGTTGAGTTTTTGGGGTCACTTTATACTATCATATCTGCAAATAAGGATACTTTGACGTCTCCCTTTTCAAAAATCATATCCCCTTGATCTCCTTCTGTTGTCTTATTGCTCCAGCTAGAACTTCAATACTATATTGAATAGGTGTAGATAGAGGGGACAGCCTTGTCTCTTTTCCTGATTTTAGTGGAATTTCTTTGAGTTTCTCTCCATTTAATTTGAGGTTGGCTGTGAGCTTGTTATAAATTGCCTTTATTATGTTTAGGTATGTCCCTTGTGTCCCCAATCTCTCCAATACTTTTATCATGAAGGGGTGTTGGATTTTATCAAAAGCTTTCTCAGCATCTAGTGAGATAATCATGGTTTTTTTTTTTCTTTCTTTCAGTTTGTTTATATGGTGGATGACATTGACTGATTTTTGTATGTTGAACCATCCCTGCATCTCTGGGATGAAGCCTAATTGATCATGGTGGATGATCTTTTTGATGTGGTCTTGGATTCAGGTTTTACGTATTTTATTGAGTATTTTTGCATCTATGTTCACAACGGAAGTTGGTCTGTAATTCTCTTTCTGTTGAATCTGTTGTGTGGTTTGGGTATCAGGGTTGGGGTGTGGCTGGGGGAGTTACTGGTGTGAATTCTTCTTTGAATGTCTAATAGAATTCTGCACTAAAATCATCTAGCTGTGGGATTTCTTTATTTATTTGTTTGTTTGTTTGTTTGTTTGTTTATTTTTGGTTGGAAGGCATTTATTGACCTCTCCTATTTCCTTGCATGTTACAGGTCTTTTTAAATTGTTTATCTGATCTTGGTTCAACTTTGGTAAGTGGTATCTATCAAGAAAATTATCCATTTGTTTTAGATTTTCCAATTTTGTGGAGTACAGGTTTTTAAAGTACGATTTAGTGATTCTTTGGATTTCCTTGGTGTCTGTAGTTATATCTCCGTTTTCATTTCTGATTTTGTTGATTTGGATATTCTCCCTCTGTCTTTTAATTAGTTTGGCTAGGGGTTTGTCTATATTGTTGATTTTCTGAAAGAACCAATTCTTTGTTTCATTAATTCTTTGTTCTCTTTGTTTCTATTTTATTGACTTCAGGCCTCAGTTTGATTATTTCTTGTCATCTACTCCCCTTGGGTGTGCCTGCTTCTTTTTATTCTAGAGCTTTCAGATGTGCTCTTAATTTGCTAGTATGTGATGTCTCCACTCCTTTTTGGTAGGCACTTTATGCTATGAATTTTTCTCTTAGCACTGCTTTCATTGAGTCCCATAAATCTGGGTATGTTGTAGAGTCATTTTTATTGAATTCTAGAAAGTCTTGACCCAGTCATCATTCTATAGAGAGCTGTTCAGTTTCCATGAATTTCTAGACCTTGTGTTGTTACTGAAGTCCAGTTTTAATTCATTCTGGTCTAATGGTAATAGGATGTAGAGGGTTATTTCAATTTTCTTGTAGCTATTTGAGGCTTGCTTTGTGGAGAAGTATTGTGGTCAATTTTGGAGAAGGTTCTGTGAGGGGTTGAGAAAAAGGTATATTCTTTTGTGTGTGGGTAAAATTTCTGTAAATATCTGTCAGGTCCATTTGGCTTATAACATCTGTTAGCTCCAGTGTTTCTCTGTTTAGTTTTTTGTCTGAATGACCTGTCAGTTGGTGAGAGTCGGGTATTAAAATATCCCACTATCAGTGTGTGAGAATCAATGTGTATTTGTAGCTTTAATAATGTGTCTTTTACAACATGGGAGCCCTTGTGTTAGGGCAAAGATGTTAAGGATTGCAATATCACCTTGGTGGATTTTTTCCTTTGATGAGTTGAAGTGTCCTTCCCCATCTCTTTTTATTAATTTAGGTTTGAAGTTTATTTTTTTTTTTGGATATTAGAATGGCTATACCAGCTTGGATTTTTAGGTCCTTTTGCTTGGTAAATCTTTTCTCAACCCTTTACTCTGAGATAATGTTTATCCTTGAGGTTGTTGAGGTGTGTTTCCTGTATGCAGCAGAAGGATGGATTCTTTTTTAATGTTAAGGGATATCAATGACCAATGATTATTAGATCCTGTTATTTTGTAGTTGTTGTTGGTTGTGGTGTGTGTGTGTGTGTGTCTGTGTGTGTGTGTGTTGTCTCCTTTCAAATGATTATGATGTTGTGAGATATTTATTTCTTGTGTCTTCCTGAGTGTAGTTAACCTCCTTGGGTTGGAGTTTTCCTTCTAGTACCTTCTATAGGGCTTTTCTTGTAGAGAGATATTGTTTGAATTTGGATTTATTATAAAATAATTTTGTTTTCTCTGTCTATGGTTATTGAAAGTTTTTGCTGGGTTTACTAGTCTGGGTTAGTATCTGTGTTCCCTTAGAGTCTAGAGTACTTCCGTCCAGGCCCTTCTGGCTTTTAGAGTCTTCATTAAGAAGTAAGGTGTAATTCTAAAAGGTTTGCCTTCATATGTTACTTGTTGTTTTTCTCTTGCAGCTTTTAGTATTCTTTCTTTTGTTCTGTATGTTTAGTGTTTTGATTATTATGTGGAAAGGGGAGTTTCTTTTCTGGTCCAGTTTATTTGGTGTTCTATAAGCTTCTTGTACCTTTGTATGCATCGCTTTCTTTAGATTTGAAATTTTTTCTTCACTGATTTTGTTGAAAATATTTTCTGGACCTTTGATCTGGGATTCTTCTCCTTCCTCTATTCCCATTATCCTTAGGTTTGGTCTTTTCATAGTGTCCCTGATTTCCTGGATGTTTTGTGTCAGGGTTTTTTTTTTTTATTTAATATTTTCCTTTACTGATGAACCTATTTCATATATGGTATCTTCAACTCCTGAGATTCTCTCTTCTCTTATATTCTGTTGCCG
Source organism: Cricetomys ansorgei (assembly GCA_026225945.1). Lineage (NCBI taxonomy): Eukaryota > Metazoa > Chordata > Mammalia > Rodentia > Nesomyidae > Cricetomys > Cricetomys ansorgei. The sequence goes on from JAMJFZ010003292.1 coordinate 5,062, forward strand.
TAACTTGTCTCTGTAGCTCCTGTTGCTTTTCTAGATTTTTCATTGCCAAAACTCCCTCAGTTTGTGTTTTCTTTATGGCTTCTATTTCCATTTTCAGGTCTTGGACAGTTTTCTTTGTTTCCTTCAATAGTTTGTTTGTTTTTTCTTGGCTTTCTTTCAGGGATTTATTCATTTCTTTGAATTGTTTGTGTTTTCCTGTGTTTCTTTGATAGTTTACTCAGTTCCTCTGATTATTCTTCTTTTCATCGATTTCTTTGAGGGAACTATTCATTTCCTCTTTAAGGGCCTCTATTATCTTCATAAAGTTGGTTGTAAGATCTTTGTCTTCTACTTTGCCTATGTCAGATATAAGCATCTGTGATTGGAGTGATTATAGGTGCCAATTCCTGAGCTTTTCTTTATTGGATGAGAGCTTAGTTCCTTGAGTCCTGGTTCTTCTCTGGTCTTCTAGTCAGTGTGCTTGGGGTAGGGCTAAGGATTTCCACTGGATCAGTGTGTGCAGTTTGGGACGGTGTGTGCTCTCAGTCCTGCAGAGAGTCTTCCCTGGAGTTCTGGAGTTGTGGGGGCTGGGGTGGCCTTAGGTCCAGGAAGGGATCCTCCACAGGAGTTGGGGGATGGCACCAAGTGGTAACAAGGAGGAAAGGAAGGATTGGAGACAGGGCGGACAGTATGAGAGAGCAGGGTTTCTGTGTTAGAGAGAACCTCATACCTGCAGTTGTGGTAGCTGGAATGGCCTCTGATCCAAGCAAGGAGCCTCTGATGGAGCTGGAGCATGGGGAAGGTGGCAATGCAGAGGAAAGGAGGATTGGAGAGAGGGCAGGGATGAGGGGCACTATGGGAGTTCCGGGATTCTGCCGCAGGGAGAGCCACCCACCTGCAGTTGTGGCAGCTGGAGTATACTGTAAACCTTTTAATCCTTGTGAAATAATGTCAACAGGATTCATTTCAGTATTTGCACCAGATGATTTTGTTTTTCTCATTAAATGTGTGATTTTCCCGAGTCTTGATATGACTAGTGGGATTTATTGCATCCTAGACACTTTAGCTACTTTTCTCAGGGACTCTTGGTGGGACTGAAACCACCTTCTGTACTTGTTCTGTGCCTCGCCGACCCTGTATCCATGCGCCTGACTGAATTGTGCTTGTCCATTGTGGACTGTCCTAGAGCTAAGAGTGAGTTGAAGCTGGCTTGGAACCCCATGTCGTCCCTAGAGATGAGAGCGGCAGGAATTTGGCTGCTCCTTGCCTTAGCCCTGCTAGAACCCAGCTTCGCAGGAGCAAAGAAATGTGACTGGTTAACGCTTTGTCTGCCCTGGAGCTGCAAGCACAGTCAACACATGCAGACGAGGCAGTGCCAGTGGCCCTGTCTCAACCAATGAGTCCTATTCGTGTGGTCAGTGACCACTCCCCGGACTCTACCCCATAAAAGGCACCCCAAAACCTGCATTAAAGGAGACCCCCCACACCACACACACACACAACATGCTTGTCTACTGAGTTCGTACATTCATCAACTCTCCGGGCTCCACCAAAGACAGGATGGGAATGCAGTAAGAACCACGTTCCATCCACGCCGTGTTCCCACCTGGCTTTTCCACCCAGGGAGGGCTTTGGCCACTCTGCTGCCTGGCGTGGAAAACTGCGGCTGGGAACGTCCATGGGTGAGGATTTCTTTTACAACAGTCTACTCGGTCCTGTGTTAACCTGTAGAATCACCCTCAAGAGACATACCTCAAACTATGCTTTTCTACTTCTTTAAGTTCCTAATCCAATACTAAGTCAACTAAGATGACCTAAGTCGCCCCAGGAAGGGGGTGGGTTTGCAGCTGATGGTGAGGCAGTGAGGATGGATGCCCGGGTGGGGATGATGCCAGAACTCCTAAAACAGAGCCATGCCCGCTACAGGGAGGGCCATGAGTTCATGAAGCAGATGGAACACCTGCTCTGCCAGGCTAGCCAGCTGTCCTGGGTTAGCCAGCAGGCTGTCTGTGGACTTCCTAGGACCTTGACTGTGGCCCCATGCTGCATCCAAACTCCTGTCTCTTACATGGTCTACTTAGAAACCAGGTTCTCCAAGGAGACCCACACACTGGACCAGCAGAGCAACGGGTTGTCCCCTACTTGGAGCAGACAGCTTTTTGCTGGCTCCATACCAGTGTGAAGCAAGCCTTTGGCCTGAACCAATAAAAACCTACCAGGCTAGGACCATGACTAGGTACTAGTATGGCCTTTTCTAAGATAGCTCTCTACCTTCAGGCCACTGGGCTCCAAGCCTTGCTGGGGCACTTGGCTGCTGCCAGCCCCAGTGACTTTACACCCATCGGCATCAGTCATCTCCGCCACCTCTCTCTGATGGCTCTCTGCCGTGTCACACTCTCGGACTGAAGAGCTCAATCTCAGAGGCAGCTTAGAGCTAATGTTGGCCTGCCCACCAGTTCTTGACAGTTTCTCTCTAAAATTGCTTCACATTTCATTTCACATTCTCCTCACAAGTTGTGCCCCTTGCATCAATAGGTCTAGGCATTGGGCATACGTGGAAAAAGTATTCGGTTTCTAATTTTGTATACACATCTCAGGCTAGGGTATGCCTGGTATTAAACTTGGAGTTGGGTGAAACATACAGTAGAAAAATACAATTTCTAGATTTTTCAGAGAATGGCATAACAGTGTTCTAGGAAAAACAGTTGCATAACCTGCTGTCTGGGTATGTCATACCTTTACGTAAGAACGAATATTCGGCTCTTGCTTTATAACGACTTTTCCTTTTTACACCACAGTTTCTTTGTAAATGATAAAATATACACCGCTTAGAAAGCTAGACTGGAAGCACAGCTGGAGCGATGTTGGTGGCTGCTGCTGTGGCCGTGGCTGTCAAGCGGCAAGGGCTGGAGAGATGGCTCCGAGGGTCAGAGCCCTGGCTGCTCTGCAGAGGGCCTGAGTTCAGCTCCTAGCACCTCAAGTGGCTCACAGTCACTGTAACGGCAGCTCCACGGGATCCCAGACATTTGCACTCATACACACACGACAGCCCCCCTCCCCAAGCAGGCTCGCGCGCGCGCGCGCGCACGCACACACACACACACACACACACACTTAAAATAAATCTATTTTTTTAAGTTATACAACAACAGCGATGATGAGGACCACACAGTCGCTGAGCTGTGTGCCCTTGGCTTTCTTCCTTTAACCTGATGGAAGAATGTGAGCTCTCTGTTATGGGAAAGCCACTTCACAAATGAAGCTGTAACTTCACGATAGATATTACTGAACCACCTCCTTTTAACATTTACCGTTACGAGGTTACACGTTAGTGGGATCCTGGCACGAGGAAAAGTCTCGCAGGCTCAGAATAGATCCCTACGCCACTGTCCATTTGTTTTAAACAAAGTCCCAATCTAGTCCCATGAGATTTCCTCCCCTAATCTCTCCCTCATCCTCCTGTCTTCATTTCTTTTATTTTCACTAATAAAGGATGCTAAGACAAATGTACACACGATAAAAATCAGTTAACTTATTTAACACTTTATAAATATGAATGCATAGTTTATTATATTCCTGAGTGTAAAAGCCTTAAACACTTTCAAAGAATGTCTGGGACTGCAACTCAGTGGTAGAGCACTGGACCAGTGGACATGAGGTTCTAGGTTCAATCCCTGATACCGGTAAGATAAAATTCTCAGAGAAAATTCAAAAGAAAAACCTCCATAAACTCTTAAATATGAAATCAAGAACAGGAAAACGTCGATAAATTTGACTTGAATCAAAATTTAAATATTTTGCTCTTGCAAAGACGCTGTTCAAAGAATGAAAGGACAAGCCACAGACTTAGAGAAAATGTCTGCAGATCATGTCCCCAGTAAATGACATGTGTTCAGAATATGTAAGTTTTAAACCTCTACGGAGAGATAATTTAGACTGGAAAAGGATTCGGAGGGACGTTTCATGGAAAATGATCGGTAGATGGAAATTAAGCAAACAAAAACAGGTTCATCATGAACTATGAGGGGAATCCAAGTCAAAGCCATAACGAAACCGCTGCACTTCCGACGGAATGTCTATTAAACGGTCAACACCAAGCGTCGGTAAGGACGTGGAGAAAGTGAACCCTCACACATCGCCACAGTCACGACGGATGGTAGACTATTTGGAAAAGAGTTTGGAAGGTTACAAAATCCTAAACGCAAGTTTCGTGAGCTTACCACAGGACAGTTCCATGTGTAGGAATCCATTCAAGAGAAATGAAAACACTGGTCCAGAAAGAAAACAATAACATTAAATAAGGAGACAGGTATTGTGTTAGCTACTTTTCCTATGGGGAGCCAAGGAAGCCTTAAGTAAATGTGTAAAGAGTGAATGAAATCCGGAGTGGATGCATGCTGTCTGACATGGGCACAGCTCTGTCAGGGACCAACGTCAGACTCACAGGAGTGGCAAAGCTTTCCTCAGGTGTGGCTCAGAATGGCAAAGCCTTCCTTTTGTACAGATATTCACCAACTATTCGTCAGAGCCTGCAGAAACTAGCAACTGCAGCTTATGCTTCCCAAGTATTTACTGCCTGACTGCTCACCTACGGAGACTTCCTACCCGCACTAGAAAACCCCTCCCCGTGCTGTACATATAAACTCGCTGAGCTTCTAGTTTGTTGTGGTCAGTCGGTGTCACACCATCCATGTGCACAAGCCACCAGATGCCAGTTTTTTTTGTATGTGTGCCTGTCAGGACTTTCCTCATTCCCTAGCCACTCCCAGTCAGGGTTCCAGGACCAAGCCTGCTGGACTGGGTGGGTCTCTTACTGAACTTGGAGATGATTATTTTAGATAAACTGGCTGGCAGAGAGCTGTGAGATCCTCCCACCTCCGCCCTTAAATCCCAAAGCCACAAAGCCACCATGCTTAGCTTTTATGTGGGTGCATGGGATCTGAACTCGGGTACCCATGCTTTCATACTTTATGCTCTGACCCATCTCCCCAGTCTGTATCTTTGTGAGATCCTTCCATCCTGTGATGTGCGTTGGCTTGCGGCACTCAGTTGTGAAGACTGACTTCTATAGTCTGTCCTGAGCTTGGTAGGTGTCTGACTGGTTTCCTAGTTGGAGGTGTTATGAGAAGCAGTGCTCAGCAGCTTGGGATTTATCTCTCTGCTGCTGTCTCCCCTAATTTGGACCACTTTGGTGATGCGCGTATTGGTTTGTGGTTTTGTATAGTTTGATAAGCTTTCCGACACTGACACATTGTACCACCAGGGCCTGATGTCCCTCCCCTGCTCCCTTTTGGTTACTGTGCATGTGCTCTGCAGTCTTCCGTGACATTTTCTTCCCTCCCGTTGTCATGGCTTCATATGGGAGCTCTTATGGGATACATGAAGTTCATTGACAGACATGTGGACAATATTGTCATAGATGGGAAACTGAGACCCAGAAAGGGAAAAAGGTGAGCCTGAAGTGGAGTGGCACAATCAGGATCCAGGTGTTTAGACGGCACCCCATCTCTGCTGGGTTCAGCCTCCTGAGCCGGCATGGTTCCATCACAGACTGGCTTTTCCCATAGGGTGACCTGCCTGAAGGTGTTTTCCCACCCCAGCAACTCCGAGCTCTGAAGACCCTTCCCTCCCTGTTGTCATCGATGTATACTGTTTCCACTCTGTCGGAAGATTTTGTTTTCTGACGATGCCCAACCCATAGGTTGAGAAAATGCTCTAGGCTCAGGGGACTTGCAGGAATATATTGCTGTAGCTCACGGTTTGCAAAGCCAGAGTCAATACAAAGATGTCAACTGACCCTGGTTGTTTTCAGGTCCCTATGTTCTCTCTTCTAGTGTTATAGACCTGCGTGTTCTCAGCCACCGAGAAGTGGGCTCAGGAGCTTCTTGATGCTTACTCTCACTGCCTGTCCTTGAGATTTCATCTGGTTCAGCTGTGTGGGCCCTCATTCAGGATGACTCTGGGGTGTGGTGTTCATCTGCACAACCCCAGTGCCTGGGTTCTGGGAGGGCTGGGTAGCTGGGGCCTGGAGAGCTGGCATCCTGTCTACTTTGACTTCTTTACCAGAGATCTGTGCTTCACTGACTGGATCAAGTCAAGGTTCTCCCTCAGGTCTCAGACTCTGGGTCTATACCTCCCGCTGTGAGCTGTCCTAACCTGACCTGTGAAGACTGTTGGCTTGTGCCAGCCCTATCGCATCCTCATACCCACATAAACCTGTCTCCTGCTGCCATTTATCCTCGAGGCTCAAAAGGTGCTGTGTGGCGTTTTCATTCCCTTCGAGTTGAATATTTGCTCCAGGAAGGAGGAGGAGGCCCATTAGAGTCAGGTGCTAAATGGAAGGTTACATGTCTGGGAGAACAGAAACTTGAAAGATTCTCGAGAGACCCTACAGAGCCTTATATAAAGGAGTAAAGATTGCTGGGCATGGAGCCTGATCAGACAAACTGTAGAAAGATATCAGGACTGGGGGTGTTCCCTGCTCAGTGAGCTCCAGGGATTCAGTTTTTGGATTTGTCATCCATGTTGGGTTTGGCAATCTAGTGATGCAGCTGCTTTTAAGTTATCCTTGCTCTTTCTAAGTATCCCCTCACTCCATACTTCCTGTTAGTAATGCCAATACAAATCTTATTGGTTCAACAAATTGGATATACAATTGGTCTGTTGCAGGCTGTCTTTGGGGTGAGTTGGCTTGTATGTGCGTGTTGATCCTCCCTAGGGAAAGTGTCATACAACAGAGGCCCTGAATGATGACTGGGTCTGGGATGTTCTCTGCTCTGGCCCCTTCACTAAGCTGAGGGTTTCAATCTCTACCATTGGTGCCTTTTCCTTAGTGTATCTATCTGCTGCCAGTCCCCAAACCAAGCCTGGAAAGCCCAGCCAAATGGCCAAAATGAAGGCACATCATCCCACAGTTTTGCCCTTACTGCCCTCGTGGGCTCCTCCTGCCTTTCAGTGCCTAGTCTTCCCTTGGGGTCAGTTCTCAGACTATCGGTCATCAGGTTGGACATAGGCACCTCACGGAGATTCTCAACTGTGGGACCTTAGGGGGAGGGAGGCAGGGAGGTAGGGGGCTACTAGGTGGAAGGATGCAGAAGAGCCAGGCTGTCCTCTGTGGAGGGAGCAAGTTCTGTCTGCCCTTGCAGACTGCTCCTGCCATGGGACGTGCCAGCTCCTTCAGAGGAGGTAGATTTCCAACCTGATATCTAAGTGTAGGGAGCAGCTCATGAGAAGAAATTCTGACCTGCCTCCAAGAGCCTGGAACACCCAGGGGTCAGGCAGGAGTTTGAAGCCATTGAGACAGCGCACAAGGCTCATGGGGAGGGCTCCAGTTCTCTTTGATCTCTACTCAGCAATAGTTTGGGTTCTTGTGTTCTTGAGACAGAAGAGTTCAGATGGGACAACATCTCATCCAGAATTTAATGAGAGCAAGGGAACTAGAACATACTATTCACAAAAAACAAAACAAACAAACAAGCAAAATAGCAAGCCAAGTGTGACAGGCTTCCATATCTCCTGTCTCTGTTATCCCTCCTCTGTGTCTCCCTCAGCATGAGCATATACAGGATGGGAACATGCTCCTCCTGAGAGCCCATTTTACCAGGGAACTCAGTCTAGATACACACACACACACGCATGCGCACACGTATGTATATTCTGAAGAATATGCATACTTTTTAAAAAGACTGTCCTGGAACTCACTATGTAGACCAGGCTGGCCTTGAGCTTACAGAGATCCTCCTGCCTCTGCCTCCTGAGTGCTGGGATTAAAGGTGTGTGTCACAGCATCCAGCTATACATAGTGATTAAGCACCCTTAAAGTTCAGTAGTTTCCTAGAGAAAATGGTAGCAGCATTCTTCACATGCTCCCCTGGCTAGGAAGTCACTGAAGAGAATTGAAACTGCTTCAGCTCACCAACCAGCACCACCTTCTCTTCTATAGGCCCTGTTTTATAGACCACCTCCATCTTTGCTTCCTGGTTTGAGGTGGAATGAACACCACCACACTGACCATCAGTCAACTACCACCATCATCTTTCATTCTCTTTCAGGACCCTGAGCAGGCCAAGATACTCTTCTTTGTGTCCTAAATTGGAAGGCCTATTTGGCAGTCCCTCCAGGAGCTAACCTCCTGCCTGACATGAGTAAAATGTCTTACAATAATAGTAGAAAGGAGCCTGGAGAGTCTATTACCTGATTTGTGCCAACTAGACACCATCTTGTTCTGCAAACATGAAGGCCCATGAGTAGAAATAAGCTGTACATGGTCATAAATAAACACAAACCAGCACACTGTAATCTGCCTTTGGTCCATAGTAGAGAATGAGGGCTTACAGACCCTTATGTCTGTGGACTGGGCACCAACGCTTTACCCCAGGACTGAGACAGAGCCATGAACAAGAAAGAGGAAGAGCACACTTCCCCCAAAACAGCACTGGAGGGCGAAGGACAAATAGAAGTCATCACAAAGCATTTCTTAGGGCCACACCAACCCACACTGCAAGACCTACAGAGGAATAAAGAGATCAGATGCAAAGGCCAGAAGGGACACAGCTAATGTTACATTCCTTTTCATTCAGGGCTTGCTGGCATGTCACAACTGCGCTTCACTCCTGCTTCCACTGAGTGACGTGGACACAGCTCATAGCTGATTGTGAATGTGAGGTCTAGTAGAAGTGGCTGCCCGAGCTCAAACAGCTCCCTGTGAGTCTTGTGCCCAAGAGGTGACAGTATGAGCCCCAGTGTCCAGGTGGTGCTGTCAGCCATGAACCAAAGCAGGCGCCATTTTGGACAGATTCCTATGTCAATGGACCTTCAAAGAGTCCTTTCCTCTATTTTCAGCTTCAAGGTTACACTGAAGACTGAGCGTGACCATGGCTACAAATATTCTGTTTATCGTTTTACTCTTTTAAGCATGAGCTCCATGACCTTTAACTGAACATGCTCAGGAATGTGATGGCTCCCTCCACTGAGCATGCTCAGAAATGTAGTATATCCTTTCACTGGGCATGCTCAATAACGGACTTACCATCCATCAATATGCCAAAGCTCCCTGAATGGAACTCCCAGGTTTGCTGTGTTCAAGGAGGACTTTTTCTCTGGAATAATGACCATGTTCTCTTAACCTGCTGCAGGTTTCACATATTCTCCACTCTTTATGTCCCGTCTCTGCTTATTTTGGCTTTGTACTCTCCAATGCGCATCCTCTAAACACAGTCAGCATGAGCAATGCCTTCTGATGATCAGCAACTAGTTTCAGATGCAGGACCTATCCTGGCTATGGCTCCTTTCAGGCAGAGAAAGCCTTTCAGCCCAAGTAAAGGAGAGACCATCCACTTGGATGAGGAAAGAGGAAGAACATTCTAGATCAATGGATAATCAGGTACCAAGTTTCCTATTCCCCATGCCCAAGGCCTACAGCCTCTGCAGAGAACAACGCTTTCATTTTGGCTGGAGTTCTGGGGCTAACTAGACAGTACAATGCCTGCCTCCTTCCCTCAAGACATGCCCAGGTGGAGAGCAGCAGGCCTACTGAGTAGACTTTGTAGGGATGACTTGGACCAGGCTGCTCTGATGTTCTAGGAACACACAGCCTAAAATAGGTCCTCACCATCATGCCTGGTCCTGGACACTCTATCCTCAGTCACCCTACTTTCTCACACTTCTCCTGGGAGAAGCTCCACATAGAGCACATGATCCACAGAATCAAGAAAAGAAAAGATGGCTCCTAATAATGCTGGACTTGACCTCTGAACTCTAAGGTCCTAGTCTCTGTCCTCAAATGGCATTATGGCTGGAACCAAAAGACTGGTTACAAAGTTACAAGATACCCTGACCAAACCTTTTGCGCCCAATAACAACTACTTAGCATCTCTTAGGAAGTCCACAGTGTGTCCTCCGTGAGGTCAATGTCTGTGGAGTGCACGAGGATGTGTGAGGAGACTGTTTCATAGTAGCACCTAGTGACTAAATCCTCTCCCTCCTGAAAAGGCGAGGAAGAGTTTAGGCATACAATGGGTAAGCTGGCTGGCTTCATCAGCTCGACACCCACATCTCTTGAGTAAAATCCAAAGCAACTGGCGATGTCTTCTGAGCAGCATGGGCATGGCCTTCCACGGGAAAGTCAGCCAGCCTCTTGGTTAGCACCTCTGTGTATCCCAAAGACTCAGCATCTCTCAGACAGCACACCCAGTTAGAGCCAATGATTTGTTTCGCTTCTCCCTGCCAACTCCCTGACAATGCAAACCCCTTCTCCACCTGCTGGCTTTACAAACCAAAGGCCTGGCTCAGTAGTCACCTGCTTGCCCAAACCTGCTTTGGCCCCACAAGCAAGCTGCTTGTGTCTCTGGCCCTGCTTCCCATGTGGGACTTACCTGGTGGTCACAGTTCTGGAGCGTGATGTGGTGCAGTGGCAGGCCTGTGACAGCAGGGACTTCATGCCATGCCAGTGGGGGAAGATGATTTGGTCACTCCCTTCAATATGACCTGGTGCTTCACAATGGTCTGGGGACAGATTGTCAGAGTGCAGACCCGCTACACATCACAACAGACACCAGGGCCCTCCCAGCCCTCTGCAGTCTGTCAAACAACCTTCGACCATCAGCAAGGACACCCGAGGGTTTGGGAGACCTGCTCCAGCTGCCTCAGATTTCTCTTCTCTAAACTCAGACCCTCGTCAGGCATCAGAGACTTGTCATTTACCACAGGCCACAGGTGGACTCAATGTCACCCTCAGCAGAGCAGCCAGAGACTAGCCCCTCTCCATTCAGCACAAGGTGTAATTGTTGCTCATTCTGGAAGCTGCTCTCAGCCTGGAAGGTGCCCAGGAGAACTCTACAGACACCTCACCCAGCAGGGCCCATCAAAGACTCTACTGCTGACAGCTGCAGCCCCGTGGACATCATGGTTTCCTGCTATTCATGGCCCTGATGTGGGTACCAGACACAAAGTAGTAGCACAGTTGTGGGCTGGGTATTAGCTGATGACCCTGGAGACTGCTGAGGCAGCACACCCCTTGTACAGCTTGGCAAGACAGGCTCTACTGGGAATCAGCCCTCTCATCCTCCAGCTCTGTTCTTCAGGGGAAGTTTCCCCCAGCCCAACTCACCTACCCCCTTCTCCTCACCTGGGTGACTAGAATTTCCTTCTCCCCACTCTTCCTCCTCCTCCTCCTCCTCCTCCTCCTCCTCCTCCTCGTTTTTCTCTTTCTTCCCCATGTCCCCTCCCCACCCCGCTCTCATTTTTTCAAAACTTGTACTTAGTAACAAAGGTATGGGAAAATACTGCTTTTGTTGTCTAGGCTATCCCCGACAAGTAAAAGGGTAAATATCATATATGATAACTTTATATGTAATTACTAAGCCCTAAGTGAAATGCACCTATATCCCTCCTCTTCACACTTTTTATAGAGATATTTTTAAATCCATGGCTTCAAATGCAGCCACTTTGCAGATTACAAATACAGACAGTGTGTAGTGGTATAGCCATTACAAGACCCGTTAGAAGGAAATTTATTTTCTCTGCGTAACTGTTTAGTGTTGACTGCTAAACCCCCCCAAAACAAGAGTTTTCAAATAAATGAGTGATTCTTTAACATTATGTAACAAAACAGGTACAGTAACACATATGGTATGTTAGAAATTTTGTATTGAATTTATAACACTAGGTTTTAAAATGTTATATTCTTTTTAAATTAAAAAGATTCTTTTCTCATACAATATATCCTGATTGCAGTTTCCCCTTCCTCCACTCCAATTCTTCCCACCTCAACACCCCTCCAGATCCACAGGCCCACCCCCTTTCTGTCTCTCCACAATGATTTCCTGTTTCCTAATCCCTGACAGTAAGCAACTTAAGAAAGGAAGGGTTGATTTGGACTGGGCTTTCAGAGGATGGGAAAGGCATGGCAGTGAGCTCAACAGGGCTGTGAGGAACTGGTTTCACTGTATTAACAAATTCCTGGGCCTCCCAGGGACCAAACACCTCCAGCTAGGCCCCACATCCAAGGGTTCCCCAACTCCTCGAAACTGCTGCCTAAGCAGACTTGTCTGAGTTAGGGTTCTATTGCTGCAGTAATCACCAAGACCAAAAGCAACTTGGGGAAGAAAGGGTTTGTTTCTATTACACTTCAGGAAACGGTCCATCACTGAAATAAGGTCAGGAGCACACGCAGGGCAGGAACCTGGAGGTAGGGATGAGAGGACCACCAGGGCACCCCCTCATGGTTGGCAGGCCCTGACATAGGGTCTTTGGGAATTCCCGGTAATTCTCCAAAGTCCTGAAGCCAGCTGTTGGCCAATTAGTGCTTTCTGCAAGTCTCTCACAGGCCCCATTTTCCCTGGAACCCTCACTTCCTGCCAGATGTAAGGAGCCAGTCCGTAAGTTCCCGTGCTCAGGTCCTGACCAATCACAGAGATTCCCCTAGAGACTGCTGTTTCACTTAAATGCCCCCCAACACCACTGCCCCCCTAGCCCCCACCCCTACCGTGCGCCTTCATTCGTTGCCGCCAATTTTTTTTTTAATTGTCTGGCCCTGGCATGCCGGAATGTCCTCCGTGGAAATAAACTGCTTCGTTTGGCCACATATTTCTCTCAGTGTCTAACTGAGCTATTGTGCGGACCCAACCGGAACTGAAGCGGAGGCCATGGAGGAGTGCTGCTTACTGGCTTGCTCAGCTTACTTTCTAGCATTACAGCACCCAGGACCGCAAGCCCGGGGCTGACACCACCCACAATGGGCTGGGCCTTCCCCCTCCCTCATCAATCACTAATTAAGAAAATGCCCTACAGGCTTGCCTACAGCTGGATCTTATGGAGGTATCTTCTCAGTTGAAGTTCCCTCCTCTCAGATGACTCTAGCTGGTGTCGCAAGTTGACAGAAAACGCTCCAGCACAGGGCCAAAGGTTCATGAGACAACACAGGGCATTTCTCACTCACTCCACAACTCTTGATAATAAAGAAAACAACCACAACAATGGTAACGGTAGCCTCAGGAAGCTCTGTGCTGTCACGGGTTACAGACACTGGCATTTCCTGGGTAGGAAGAGAATAAAAAGTGCTTTAACAGAACTCATCTCTACACCCGTGGTGTTCAAATCCTTTCACTTAAAACTGATAGTTTTAAAGGACGGGAGCCTCTCACTGATACTGTGGGTCCCTAACAAAACGCTGTCTCCAAGATACCCATCCCCAAGCGTGTGGTGAACATCTACGGGTCTCAGAAAGAGACAGCTGCATCACAACCTCCCCCTGAGATCCTCATCAGAAACCCGGGATTCCTAAAGACAGTGTGTTGATGTATTCAAAACAATCAAGAGAAACCTGGGAATCTAGAGTCCCAGACACACAGGGATCCTTCCTTCCTATGGCACTGGAGACAGAGTCCTTTCTTCTTGTTCTCCAACAAAATGTCTCGTTTTGAGTCATTTATAAACCACAGAAATTGACCTCTTCTACAAAAGGAACTTGGCCAGTTAAAACCGAAGTGCCAAGAGCTAGCTACGGGGTGGGAGGAAGGTTGTTGTCTCTCCCTAAACAAGCACTCTGTAAAGAAGCACTCTGTTGCCGTCACATGCCCAAAGGAAGGACTGAACCCAGCCAGCCCTTGGAGTGCTTTTCTAAGGGCAACACCTCCCATCTTGGCTGTGAACCCAAGGCCTTGTCACCTGGATGCCCCACCCTTTAACACTGTTGTGCTGGGGCTGAAGTTTCAGCAGGAATCTAGGGAGACATACGCTCATATCTGACAGCCCAAACTAGAGCTTTCTCCCCTAGATGTGGGAGTCTTTCAAGTTCATCTGGACAGTAGGCAGGAACTGGTAAAGGACAGGACATAGCAATTATCAGCTGACGTGCTCTTCAAGGTGGACACAGACAGGAGGATCAGCAGTTCCTAACCAGTTTGAGATCAGGCTATGACTTTCCTTCAGAATACCATCATTTGTCATTCTCAAGATGTTAGTAATCCTTAAAAAGTAGTTGCCATTTTACAGAACCTGAAATGCTTGATATGTAACCTATTTACCCTTCCTTCTCCACCACTGAATTTTTGAGAACTGTTTCTGAAGGTACCTTCTGATCCTCTTACCATTTCGCAGCCACTAAACTGCAAAGGAAACACTACTCCTGGCAGGGGTTGGGGGGAGCCCCGGGTACGTGTATAAAGAGCAGATGATGTCCTGAATGAAGGTGTGTTGTCCATACAGGCATGGCCACGCCAAGGGTCCAAAGCCTCAGACCCACGGGAGTGGCAAAGTCTACCCTGTGAGGGTGAGGATCGGAAGGCTGGTGAGGTGCTAAGGCTGTCAGTGTGTGCAGGTGTGAGTATTTACAAAAGCTCGGCCAGCGTGCGCAGCTTCCTCGGAAGACTGCAACCCGAGACTGCACCCCTACAAAGACCTCATGCTGAGACTAATTCACAGTAAGTTTCCACTGTTGTGTAGGAGGTACTGCTCCCTCAGCGAACACAGCCCACTCGACACCAGTTTGTCTGTGTGGCTGCCCTTTTATCATTCGCTCCCAGCTCCCAGGCAGATCAAGTCCCAGCTGTGTGGGACATGTCACCTGTGGACGACTACTCACTGGTTAACAGGTAAGAAACGACACGGTGACCAGAGCCTTTGAAAGCCCTTAGCTTAAATTCATAGCAACGACAGTGGAAGAGTACTTGCCAGGTAGGTCTGAGGCCCTAGATTCAAGAAAGAAAGAAAAAAAAAAAAAATTCAAACAATCTAAATGCTAGAAACACAGATATAAGACCCAACAAGCCTTTCTTGCCAGACAAAGAACATCAATCAAACCATTACAGAAGAGACTGAGTTTATTGAACACATATTTACTAAGCCCTTGCTATATGCCAGGCATTGGGTTAGGCGCTGGGAGTATGTCGCATTGATCAAAAAACGTACAAAATCCCTGTCTTCGTTGTACTTAACACTCTATACGTCATCGGCTATAAGACAGTACACGTAATAAATAAGGAAATGACACCGTAAGTTAAAAGGTGGTAAATACTAAATAAAATAACAGAGCCATGGTGGGATGCTTCCCAAAATGATTAAAGGAAAAACATCAGCTTCTTTCTTGGGATGTCTGTATGTCTGAACATGGCGAAATAAAACATTCCCGGGTCTGTGATGCTCGTGGGATTGTAGCAAAAAATTAAAGAGACTTGAAAGATGGAGAAGTAGAGGTGGGAACGAGGAGGGGCTGACTTTCATAAAATGGGTTCTGAATGTAGAGTTCTGGAGGAAGTGGCACTCGTTGCTGCCCCTTTCTAGAACCTTCCACAGTTCTAGAAAATTCCACAACTCTGGCCACACTACCACCCGGGTGCTCTCGAGAGTCAAGGTGGCTAAAGAAAGGCGGGCAGGGCCAGACAACGTGGAAAACTCTGATAGCTTTGAGATCTTTTTATTTCCAACCTCTCTTAAGAATACAGCACGCCGTCCTCTGTTGTTAAGGGTGAGGATGAACGGTTTAGGAACACTGACGAAATGGGACCGCCTGCGCTTGCTCTCACACCCCCTCCCCAACTGCTCATGTCCCACGAGGTTACTGTGTATCGCCAGGCATCGCTCCTCCCACACAGCTACCAGAAGCTAACGCTAAGTTACCAGGAAGATTTCTGTCTTTTGGTTTAACCTCAAATTTCAATGACAGAAAAACAACCCAAACTACACGGCGAGTTTTATTCTCTGGATGATTAGGTTTTCCAAGAAGTGACAATTGAGACGACACGGCGTCATCTTCAATGAGAAAGTCACTGATTTAGTGATGACTTTTCACAAAGTCCAGGCCGTAGGACCAGGGAAGAGGAGTGTCCACCATGCGACACTTCTGAATTGATCACCACGACAGCAGCCCTTTCTAGAGGTAATAATGTTATTAGGTTGTCGTCATTGTCCGGTCTTGGGTTAACAACATCTGGAAATTGTACAGATGACACACATTTCTGTTGCTTGCTGTTAAGGCTCCAGGGGTGCCTCTTGGCGGCATCTGTCACCCAATTTGTTTCTTTGCGAACCTCCTCCTTTTCAAATCAGGGAGAATACATAAAGTGCAAACAGGAGTCACTCCTGGGCTCTGTCTCAACAGCTGTGTCCCCAAATCTATCAGTTAAACCGCTGGCCAGCACGGGTGTCTGCAGGTATCTCTGGAGTTAGCAAATGAGTTCATCCGGCAGAGAGAGTGTCTGAAGGTCGACTCAGTCCTGGCAAGAAAACGTGAAGTACCACAAACAAGACAGGGATGTGAACTACGCAGGCAGTGGGGGATTTTACAGACTCTTTGGAGCTTGACTCTTTAAGATTCGAGGAACCATTTCTAAATGAATGAGGCCAGCGGAGTCACACCAGTCAGTCTTTAGCAAGAGCAGATTCAGTTTTCCCTGGGTTGGGGACAGAGAAGGAAAAGAGAGAGGTTAGGAAGTCAAATTTGATGCTTTCTTTGTGTCATCCAACCCCCCCCCCCACACACACACATACAAACATACTCCTCTAGTAAACAATGCTCCATTTTAGAAAGCAAATTAAGATTCTCGAGATTCCCGACGGAACTTTGCAAAGGTGTCTTTCTTGGCATTTGATGGGTATAGAGGTCAAATAGGTCATGAATTAGGTAAAGTTACACCTATTTCTTTATGCAAACATACATTTATTTATTTGGCAGTGAAGAGAACTGGATCCAGGATATTCCAGATGTTAGACAAATGCTCTACCTCTGAGCTACATTTCCAGCTCTTACTGTAAGGCTCTCAGGGACTTAATTCAGTATAATAATGTGCAGTCACTCAAAAGAAGGATGCAGTACACAGCAGGGCCTGCATTTGGAAGGCCAGGGATTTAACTTTTTCATAAACCAACTTGAAAGAATTACTGCTTTTGTACAACTTTTGAAGGAGGCAGGATATGGGGAGCTGGAGACATAGTCTTATTAGAGACGTCAGACTGATCTCAAACTCATGATCCTCCCACCTCTGCCTCCAGAGAGCCGGCTCCACCATGCTCAACTTAGTTCAACCAATTTTGAGAAACATGGTTTACCTGCTTGCAGGTAACAGGAATGATGTTAAGTCATATCAGCTTGAGACGATAAGACCCCTGCTTTTATAATGAGTCACAATCCCACACCAACTTAATAAATTAGCTATTGGAGCTAAGATCCATTATATTTTCTGTAAAATGCCAAGTTCACGGACAAAATTTAATATTGCACACAAGTGATTAACAGTCACAGCAAAAAGTCAATTATTTGATCTATTACAAACCATCACACAATCAGTGAGAATCCTGGTGAGTGTGGGGGGAGGGGTGCTCCATGCATTTTTTTTTTTCTGATTTTTTTTTAAGAGCACAAAGGCTAAGGTTTCAGATATCACTATTTATGAATCTAAGTCACGACTGAGATTAAACACAATGTATTACAAAATATATAAAACTAAAGTCATAGAAAATGATCAGACACATACTAGTTAAATTCCTGAATTTCTTTTTGGCTTCTGCCCTTTCTTCAGCATCAAAGTACCAGACAGTCATGGCGTACCTGTGAAAGACAAGCAAGTGGTATTAGAAGACACTCAAAACTTCAAACTTACTCTGTGACGCTCACATTAAAATAATTTCTAAAACCACCATGTAAAGTTTCACCTCTTATCAGAAGTCCACTCCTATTTTAATTTAAAATTATCTCCTCTAGGTTCAATTCTGTATAAATGTCATATGAAACGGGAGTTCCGGGCATGTGCCAGGCACTGTCCTGAGCACTGGGAATTCAATGATGTCACTAGAACCTCCTCTTTCTTAAGATCTTGGCTCCAGTGGGCAATTTGACAGGTAAGCATGCAATGGGGAAATGTAATCTGCATAGAAAGGACTGGAAGAGACTTGCCCTGTTAAAGAATAGAGACTCAGCCCAGCAGTGGTGACACTCGCCTTTGATCCCAGCACTTGGGAGGCTGAGGCAGGCGGATCTCTGTGAGTTCAAGGCCAGCCTGGTCTACAGAGTGAGTTCCAGGACAGCCAGGGTTACAACAGAGAAACCCTGTCTCAAAATAAAATAAAATAAAATAGAGGCTCAAGATGTTGGAAGTGAACAGAGAAGGGGAGGTAACGTGAGTGAAGCTTTCACAGGAACTTCGTTTAGTCACAGAATCTTTCTAACTTATGGCATGCTTTCTTTAGTTTTAGACACTGGTGCAAAGATGCAGTTCGGTACTGATGCCTTCAAGCTTTCAACCCTTCCCCCATTAACTTGATTTACCCTATCCATGGGATAGACTGTAATTGGAGCTATCTCATGCTCGGACTTTTAAAACCTTTACTTTTATAATTATTATTAGCCATAGTAATTTCCATAGCACCTCCCTACCCGAAGGACTTCCAATCATTTTTGCTAATGTTTTCCCTATGAAGTCGGTCCCAGTGGGACTGGGAAATAACTGCCACAAAACAGGGTTCTATCATTGAACCCCATAAAAAAAGCCACACGTAGACTTCGGGGGTAAGAACTAGTGTGGCCTGTTTGTGCAGAGTGTGTTAGCGTGACCAAATCTATAATTCTGGTGCTCAGGTCAGAGATGCCTAAAGGGCTAAGCATGTGGCTTTAATCGAGATAAGCTTGTTAAGGTTTAGCACTGTTTGCCCACAGCTCTCCCCTACCTCGCTGCTACTCCCAGTACAAGTCACACTCCACATCTCTCTACTCTCTGCCTGGCCCACAGTGCTTGCTGGAAGATAAGGGAGAATTAGAGGCAGAGGAGATAAATATTTTTATCACAGCTTTCTAGATTAAGACAATTCCAAAACGTTCAGTTCCTCTAAAAACCTGCACATCCATGTGCAAAGAAGAAGAAGAAAAGGAGGAGGAAGAAGAAGGAAGAAGGAAAGAAGGAAAGAAGGAAGGAAGGAAGGAAGGAAGGAAGGAAGGAAGGAAGGAAGGAAAAGATGAAAAAACATTTAATTGTACAACTGGAGCTGTGGCTCACTTGCAAAGTGTACATAAAGCCCTGAGCGCCACAGAAACTGTGTACAACCACATGCCTGTAATCTCAGCACTCAGGAGGTGAAGGGGGGGTGGTCAAAAACTCAAGGTCATCCTTTGCTACACATCGAATTCCAGGCCAGCTAGACAAGAGATCTTGTCTCAAAAATGTATGTATGTATGTATGTATGTATGTATGTATGTATGCAGCAATCAAAACTATAACATCTTGTTTTATGGCATGAATATGGTTAGCCCAGGCAAATTTTGAACTGCAGAAAAGTAAAAAGGAAATGATTCCAGAACAAGTTCATTCCTTCCCAAAGGTTCTTTCTTTGCTTAAACTGACAAACTGTAAATTCACTCGCGGAACTTTTGATATGTGATAACAAGGGGTAGTTCGACATTAGACTTTTGTTGAAATTTTTTGTGCCTTGGTGTTTTTGAGACTAGGAGATCTCACTTGGCCAGCGCTGGCCTTGAACTCTTGAATTCTTCTGCTTGCACCGCTGAGTGCTGGTATTACAGGGGTGTACCATTAAGTCCACGCAATTTTAGCTCTTTTTTTCTTAAGGGTGAAGGAGGAAGGAAGAGAAATGGGGGGAGGGGAGAGAAGGGAAGAGAAGGGAGAAAGAAAGGAAGGAAGGAAGGAAGGAAGGAAGGAAGGAAGGAAGGAAGGAAGGAAGGAAGGGGAAACTGAGGCTTCAGTATGCCCAACTCACAGAAAATAAAATTAATAGTTACTTGAAGTTAGATTTGCATGCTATGAATCCTAAAGAGCCCTCTTTAACTTCTATCACTCAAAACAGGTTTACCTATCAGTTTGGGGGTACAACCAGCACTCCCTTGTACCAGACATGAGTTCTAAGGGTTCT
This sequence comes from Cricetomys ansorgei, assembly GCA_026225945.1. Taxonomy (NCBI): domain Eukaryota; kingdom Metazoa; phylum Chordata; class Mammalia; order Rodentia; family Nesomyidae; genus Cricetomys; species Cricetomys ansorgei. Next base: position 24,895 of record JAMJFZ010003292.1, read on the forward strand.
CAGGGAACTGTAGTTCTTACATGCCCTGGCAGAGGAACTGTGGCCCCGGCTCTTACCTGGTGGCATAGGAGGGCTGAACTTCATGTGGGTTCCTGCGGTCTGACCAGAAGAACAGGAGTCTGTCAAAAATCGGCTCCACATCTGCTACGAATGACTTCCCTTCTGGAAATATCCGCAGGACCCCTCCGTGTAACTGAAGACCAAGAAGAAGAAGACTAGTTATTTCCTGGTCTCACACGAAGTTTATCAGCAATGATGTTTCAGCTCTATCCAGGAGAAATGCCACCTCTACCTCAACTTTCAGTGGGTTTTACTCCCAGATATTTACTCCCCTTCATACTCTGTAATCAAACTTACGTCATACTTAGCTGTAGACAGCTCCTCATTCACATCCGCCTAACATCTGCCGGCCCCGCAGCCGTGAAGGCCGCAGACACAAAATAGGGGACAGTCAGAGGACATCACACAAAACTGTCCATGTCAGACTGCCTCAACCCAAAAGTGTAAGCAGACAAGTCTCGAGTGATTCCATAGCTCCACCAGATTTTAAGTTTAAGCGCTCAGCACATACAGCTGCCCCTGTGACGACACTCATCGTACTTTATAGCTTTCCTCTGAACTCTTCACATGCCCATCTGACCTCTGACCTCTGATCTCCGTGGCTGGACGCGTCCCTGAACTCTCACACCACACTATTTACAGCTTTTAGGACGTCTATCACCTCCCCACTTGCTTTTTCTTTTTCTCATGTCCAACCTACTTGTCCTACTGGAACAATCGTCTTCTGGGTAGAAATCAGGCTTCGCACGCCGATGTTTCTACACAACACACACACAGAACCCTGGCAGAAACTCAAATATTTGCTGATTTCATTCTTCCTCATTTATTATTGTTGGCCCAATAACTCTGCTCGCCATAGCATCCCAGAAGATACTTCTAAGCCCTAAAGGAACTGTTCCAGTCTTACCACCAAATAGAACGGAGAGATACAGTATAACATTACAATAGTCAGAGCCTGCACTAATGAATAGTGCACAGAGATGCAAAAAGTTCCCAGGCAACTGAACTTGTAAAGTTCTCCGACTTCCCGGACATCCTAAATCATGCTTAACTGTCAGAGAATATGCAAAGTACAATCCATGTCCCAGGAGCTTCACATCTCTACCCATCTCTACGTCTACCACACAAAAATAAGCCACACAATCTCCGCCATTCATGCGCTATGACAACCCCCCTCCCCTGACCAGGGACATATCATCCTGAGAAAAAGAACTATGTGGAAGTCCTTCTCGGGGACAGTATGATACCTAAGTTCTATTTTTGTGAAATTCTCTTAACGTTGACGCTGGGAGGGAAAGAGTGTACATCATCTGCTGATCTGAGAGTCACATCAGCTCTGCAGCCCAATGTTAAATTACCTCCCTTCATTAACCCTCGGCCTTCATAATTACCCAGGCCCCCACCAAATGAACTTCATAGCCACTGTTTTTAATCTCATCAGCTTTGGCACTAATCCTATAAGTAGAGGGAAGGAAGACAATAAAACAGTGGAGACAGGCTATTAGAGACTAAAACTCTCCTAAGGTTACCCGAACGCTTTACCTAATTGGAAATGGCATGCCCTTTTGATGTGAACTCTCAATACACCCCATCTGCACCTTTCACAGCATGTAACCCACCCCAGTCCCCATCTCCACACGATTTCCCAGTACCTTGGCGTCCCAGTTCTTATTCAGGTAGTAGATACAGGTGATACAGCGGCCATCACCATTGGGGTTGTCCACGTGGCGAACATAACCTGTTCCGTTTCCTGGATAGCAAGCCACCATTGCCTGTGGAGACATCCCAAGGATGCTGTTTTAAAAAAAAAATATAGATAGCCTCGTCCCACAGCAGACATAGACAGTACATACGTTCGGATTATGATCAGAACATAAAATTAACATGAGATCATCTTTGGTATGAAAGCTTACAGGCAGGCCATGCCTTAGGACTCAGTGCTGGGTAAGTGGTCAGTAATACTCCCATGTTCTAGGACATTGAGAACTTTCTAAAGTAGCTCATCTACATCATCAACAAGATGCCTGCCTTTCTTTAATGTTCCGTTTTGATAAGGCAGGTTCCAGGTTCCCATTTGTGCTCCCTGTCCCCAAAATCAGAATCCTGAGATGTGAGAGGCAGGCACAGTTGGCACATGCTTGTAATCCCTGTGCTCTGGGAAGCTGGGGCAGGAAGCTGGGAAGTATGAGGCCAGCCTGGCCTACACAGGAGTTCCCTCTCTATAAATAAATAAAGAAGAGAGCAGGAGAGAGAGGGAAAGGAGAAGAGAAAGAACCTTTGGTGTGGGGCTTAGGACTGCGTCTGTTTAGCAGAGCCTCTGAATTGTGGAATTGTGTTTATTTTCTTACAAAAAGACATGTCTAACTCCAAAGGGAGTAAAAGTCAGACTTACTCAATAAAAGGCTTAGGACTGGAAGAAGAGATAAGGGTCAGTGGAAAGGTAGACTTCAACCAGTCAGCACAGACAACATGGGGAGACATCTCTGAGGGGGGAAGCCTACATACATATATTAATTGGATCCCTTAATTCTTATCCTCTTCCTGATGATTATCGAACCAGGTGATAATAGGGGGTCCTCCTCTTTTGTCTAAGTGCTACCTATTTCCATGAGGTGAAAGAATAAAGCGGAAGGTCACTCAGAGAAATCCTACTGAGAATTACAATTACAGACATTTATAAATATATCTTTAGTTGTTTCATGGGGAAAGATATAATGGTGATGGGAGAATGTGAAAGATAAAACCTGTTCTCAGTACAAGACACCACTCTAATTTTAAAATATTTTGTAGGGATTCAGAATGCCTAAGGAAAATATTGGAACCGGTAGTAGCAAATGAGGGCCAAAAACCCTTTCCCAATTTTGTTTACTAGTGTGAACTTAGCACCTAAAGAGTGTCTGATATACGGACGTTGTCCATTGAAAAGTTGGCTAGTGTGTCAACGCACTTGCGAGTGGTTCTTTGTTGAAACCAGATCCCATTCAGCCTAGATTAACCACCCTTCCTTCTGCTTGGAAAGCCTACCTTCAGACATACTTGGGCGGGGGGTGGGGGTCCTGGGCTGTAATATTCCCCGATATATAGCAAGGTTACTTAACGAGCAAACGGACAGGTCAGGCACAGCCCCACACTAAGCCACTGACGCTCAGTGACTTGATTCCCAAGAAAGCCTGCAAACACAGAGCTGGGCCTTCCTTGCACGTTGCACGTCAGAGGGCTGAGGAGTGGCCTGGCTTTGCAATGAGCTTGAAGTCTAAATCAGAGGACATCCTGCATTTCACATTCACACAGACCTAGCCATCCCACAGCCTGCCTTCTGAAGCTGGAAGATGCCACTGTGATGTGTGATGTCATGTGTGGAGCTGAAGTTAGTCTGTTAGCTTGAACAGCTCCCCAGAAGTGGGATTCTGAAGTGACTGGAATAAGGCTTTAACAAATGATGGCGCTACCAAGTAGACAGTGGCTTGAGGAAGGGGACCGGGAGCAGACAGAAGTGACCGCCCCGGCAAGAGAAGGAGATACATGATGTCATCTAGAACACACAACATTACCTATGCCTGGAAGCAGCTATCACGAGTGTAAGGGCCAACCACTAAGTCACTTAGGCACAATTACTCCCCCTACTACAAGGACCTAAAGGAAAAAAAAAAAAATCTGCCGTCAGTGCTATAGCTTTATATTCCAAGAGAGCTCTGCTCCCAGAAAAGGTCAGTGCCCTGGATGCCTGCCACCTACTTCATCTGCCACTGCCTGTGTGATCCCAGGCTCCTTCCCGTGATGAGGAGCATGGATTACACGGTGTGTGTTGACTGTTGATTGGACAGGATGTAGAATGGATGTCTTGGAGACAAACCTCTGGGCACGTCTGTGATAGATTTTGTATACTGGGTTAATCGAGGTGGGAAGACCTGTCCTGAAGGCCAGACTGAGAAGGAGAAAAGAGCTGAGCACCTGCATTCCTCTCCCTCCGCTTCCTGGCTGTGTGTGTAATGTGACCTGCTGCTTTGAGCTACTTCCTGCCACGGTGGACTGTGCCCTGGGACTTGAGCCAAAATAAACCCCTCCTTCCTTAAGTCGCTTTTGTCGGGTACTTTGTCACAGCAATGGGACGAGTGATTAACACAGTCCAATGTCCAAGAAGAGCGAAGGTGATCTAAGCTCAACGCCCAGAAGAACAGCAGTGTTTTCTAGGACATTAAGCAGCACCAACCTGCTTTAGAACTCAGCTTGAACTAAAATACAGGCAGGAAATAGGGACAGTCCTCATGAACACATCCTCCACTCATTGCTGCAGGTATCAGACACACAGAGAGAATGTGCTGGCACGATTCCTTAAGGACTTACCATTAGGACAACCCTCCTAACTGTGAGCATACAAGTGTTGAAGGGAAGGAAGAGATCATTTTTCTGGCCAGAGTGAAATTCACCCTCTCTCTTATTCCAGAAGCCATGTGCACCACGTTTGAAACAATGGGAGGAAACCAGGGGAAACTCAAAGGTCCTGCCACAACCTTGCTGACCAATCGTACCACTGAGGTTTCTGGCTAAGTGCCACAGGAGATGGTCTTGGCTCAGACACATTCCCTACTGTCTGCTGGTCCTTGCCAGGATCTCAAAACTACGAAGCTAAGGATGTGCTGAGAGGCAAACCTAAGCGAGGAGTCATCAAGTCTGTCTGTGCCAATTTGTGCACGGGGCAGTAACAGACTCCGGAAACTGATGGGTTTATCAGCTCTGTAATCTAAGCCTCATCAAGCCTGTAGAAGGATCCAGAGCACAGGACTGAGGGAAACGCTGCAACACTTTGTTTTATGGGAACAGAGCTGGACTATTTTAATGATTATCAACACTGACATTCACCAGGAAGGTATCTTATTTATTATAGGCTTTTTATTGGCGAAAACTTCCTGACTTGACCAATACTCTAAATCTACAGCAGTTTAACAGCACATCAGTGTCTCTCTGGTGGCACAGTCACTGCAGCCCTTGTTCTAGTCCTGGGTTTGCAGATGAATCAGCGTGTCCTCTGATTCTGCACGTTCTCCGATGCATCACTACTTTTCCCTGCGCTGGTCCCTGTACAAACCCCCATCCCCAGAGGCTTCTCCCTAGCTCTGTAGCAACAGGAAATGAGAGGAACGAACCAGGTGTTCCCAAGCTGGCTCCGCACCAGAGATGTGTACTTCAGACACCTCTGTGGTCACGTTCAGGCAGAATCCAAGTATAAAATTACTTTACAAATGCTATCAGCAGAAAAGAAAACTATGCTTCTGTCAGGGGCTGCGGGAGAACCACCAAGCTCAGAGGTCAAGCCAGGATTTCCACTCCAAGGCCTCAACCGAATGCTCCAAGGCAATCAACCACAGCCTGACAGCAGATACAGACCAGTTTTAAAAACCAGCATCAACAGCCTCACTACCCCTTCAGCAATGACGACCATCTTCAGATACTGGACTTAGCACCTCTTTATAGATCAGACCGCAGACTGGGGTGCAGCCGACAGGATAGTCATGCCACATGCATGAGGGCCTAGGTTCGATTCCCAGCCCCTAAGAAAGAAAAGGAGCCATACTGTGTATATTCACGAAAACTTATTTTGTACCGCTCAGGATTTGGAGTCAAAGTCCTTAGTGTAACTTGGTCTTTACAAATGCAAAGCAGCATTTTATTTTCATTTAGCAAATTGAAAACAACTGACCGATTCATTTTTAAAATTTGTAATTGGTGTACTGCTATTGTTTACAAGTAGTCAAGAAGCTTGACATGGTATCTCACACCTGTTACTCAATTCCTAAAGAGGCTGCAGCAGGAAGATCACACATTTTTGATCAGCCCGGGTAACAAAGGGGGATACGATCTTAAAAACAAAATGCCAAGACATGAATAGCAGAACTTTAAAGATACCTGGTTGAACGGCCTTTAAAATGTGATCTACTAACAAATTAGACCCCTTGGTTGCTAAGCATATTAGAAAAGTTTTTTAAGAATTCATTATTTCAATTCTTCTTTTGGGAGGGCTTTATATCATTTTGCAATTCTGTATATATGGGTAGGAAGGGACCCCTGTTTGTGGAGGCCAGGAGACATCAGATCACACTGAAGCTTGAGTTACAGGCTGTTGTGAACAGCCCACCTGGGCCAGGAATCAAACTTAGGTCCTCTGCAAGAGCAGTACATACTCTTAATTGCTGAGCACCATCTCTCTGGCCCTCGGTTTGCTTAATTAAGAATGGTTTTGTTGGGGGCTGGAGAGATGGCTCAGCAGTTAAGAGCAATACCACAACTTGCACTATGATTTTTACGTAGATTATCCCACGCAGTGTTGACCTCACCTCTCCTCTCCTCTCCTCTCCTCTCCCTCCTTTCAGACAGGGTCTCCTTAACAAAACCATTCTTTTTCTCTTCAGTAGTTTATTTTTATTTTATGTACACTTTGCCTGCATGTATGTCTGTGTGAGAGTGTCGGATCCCCTGGAACAGGGGTTACAGACAGTTGTGAGCTGCCATGTGGGTACTGGGAATTGAACCCAGGTCCTCTGGAGATGCAGCCAGTGCTCTTAACTGCTGAGCCATCTCTCCAGCCCCCCAACAAACCATTCTTAATGGCTGCAGACTGCTTCATGGTCCAGTGGGACAACTCGGGGGATACAGGTGCCTGCCACCAAGACAGGCAACCCAAGTTCTGCCCTTGGGATCCACATGGAGAATGGAGAGACAGAACTCTCCTAAGTTGTCCTCTGACCTCCACAATGCATGTCATGGCGCACACACACACACACACACACACACACACACACACACACACACACAAATAAATAAGTAAATAAACAAATGTAAAGGTCTCTTCATAAGATGGTGACAGTCATGCAAAGCTTTTTCTAAGTTCAGGAAAATGTCACCAGCACAAAGTTCACAACCACCACCAGCTGAGCCAGCGTTCAAAACGACTCTAAAAAGCCAGGTCTGGATGTGACAAACTAACAGCATTCAAAGTGCTTTAGAAATGTTGGCATTGGGAGAGGGTCTTGTTGGTTTGTTTTTTGAGACAGGGTTTCTCTGTGTAGCCATGGCTGTCCTGGAATGCATGCTAGACCAGGCTGGTCTCAAACTCATAGAGATCTGCTTGCCTCCACCTCCTGAGTGCTGGGCTTAAAGGTGTGTGCCTCTGCCACTGCGGCCACCGCTGCCACCACCACCTCAGGGGAGGGTCTTACATTTCTATTTATTATGATGTGTGTGTGTGTGTGTGTGTGTGTAAGCATTTGCACACATTCAGAGACCAGAGACAACTGATGGGAGTTGTCTCCTTCAACTTTGTGAGTTCTCAAGGACAGAACTCAGGTGGTCAAGCTCAGCAGCAGCAGGTACTTCTATCAGGTAAGCCACGTTACTGGCCTGGCTTTAGAATTGTTACAATTTATTCCAGCTCCCTAACAGGGATAGAGAAAGGAGTTGTGAATGACTCCGGAGCTCTAGGGAACAAAGGTGGGCGAGGGCTCAAACTGTCATTAGATATCTCAGCATCTTGCTCTTTAGCGACATCACAGGTTAGGATCAAGCCCTTCTGTGTCCTCCCTTCTGCCTCTGGCTAGAGACCAGCGAGACAGAAGAAGGGAGAAAAGGCGGTGCGGTTTTGATTGGCAGCAACATGGCTGCATCCTGCTTCTCCACTTCTCTACCCAAAGTTTCAAGTTGACAGAGCCCAGTGTATGTCAGGTTCACAAGCCTTTCAACCAATTCCAAATCCCTCAGGCCTCCGCCTTCCTCACGTGCCCTGAGTTCACACTAAAACCAATGCTATCTCTGCACCCACACAGCCAGAGTACTGCTACACATTAACCTCGGTGCCAGGGCAGTGTGGCGGTGTGCATGCCCTTACGCCTAATTGCACAATCAAGAAGGAACTTAGGGATTTCTGCAAATGGGAGCTAAGAATGGTTGGGCTACGTAGGTGAAGCGTTGCCTGCCTGCCCTTCCTGTTCTGTCAGGGGCACCCCACCTGAAAGGGCAGAGGCTTCACCATCTTCACTTTCCAGCCCCTCCTCATGGAACGTGGCCCCAGCTTCCAGATCATACAACCACCCACCAGCAATTACGCAGAAGTTAACCTTCTATTTAGTTGTTCTGAGTACTGAGGATAGAGCTAACAGGAACCAGGTATCACAGTCTTTTGAGATCGTTATGTGAAAGAGATGGGTTCCCACTCCACTCTGAGAAGGGACAGTCACATGAGCACATGGACACCCACCACACAAAACACATATGCCCACAAGTTTGCACCCGGGACCTTAAAATCTAACAGTGTTCGTCAAGATTCCATTCCAGAGGGTCCCCACTTCCTGCATGAAGCTTTGAGATAGTCACACTCCCTTAGGAAACCCCTGAAACTCTCAGTAGACCAGGACGTTAAGCGACAATTGTCATTCCTTTCTCAGTTGTAGCTAATTCCTAGGCTTGAAGGGGATTCGTCTAAGTCCTGCAATTAGGCACAGTAAACAGGCCTGGCAACATCCACATATCAATGCTGGCTGTTTGGGTTTGGGAAAGCAACCCTTCCCTTGGAGGCCTGGCTCCAGGCCAGCTGGGAGATGACTGAGTGACAGGGCTACGTGCACTTCGTGAGGGTGGCAGCCAGCCCACACCCGAGCACACCGCCAGGCAGCCAGAGGAGGGAACAGACTCTGGGGAGCTCTGGCTCCTCCCCCATCGTGCTCCAGTCATGGAGAAAGGCTTTCAGCAGGGGCTTCCTCCTGGCAATTACAAAATCAGCTAGTCTAGCAGGCTGGGGGACACTAAGACTGAGCAGTTAACCATCTCCTTCCCGGGGCCTTTACCCAGATGTTAGCAGCTGCCCCTTCCTAAGAATGCATGGGCCCAGGTGACCAGCAGCTCACACGTTCTCAAAGGGAGTCATTAACCCTGGTTATCATATGGACCTAGAGGTTACCATGTGCCCCTGGAAAACAAATGCATTAGTCATCTGTAAGGCAATGTGGGGGTTGGGGCCTCACAGCATTTAACTGTTACTGTGGGAAAACAGACTTATCAGAAAAATCAAACTTCACCTACAACACCCTAAGACCACACGCAATAAGAGAAGGCTGTGACCGCTGGTTGCCCAGAGATTGTGCATGGCTCTCTCTATGCGTTCACCTTAAATTAATCCCAGTGTATGTGAAGGAATTCACGGTGATTTAAATGCAATCTGTAAGAAAAGACTTCATTAGCAGATAACACATAAAAAACACAGCCACCAATAAAAAAATATCCTGAAAAAAATGCCTCAAAGCAGCGTTTACTAGACAGGAAAAAAAAAACAAACCTATATTTGCATTTCAGTGCTCAGGAAAACGCATCTGCTCGGTTATAAAAACACACACGCCAAAAGACAGCGGAGTCCGGGACTCGGGAAACTCAGCGCGCATATTCAGAAACTGCACAAACACTCACGCAGTGTTCACCACGCCCCTGACTGCCACGGGTGCTTCCCAAATACTGTCGAATCTGCGCCACGGACCCATCAGGAAGTACTCATCCTCACAGAAGAAGAAATGGAGGCACGGGGGAGTTTACTAACTTGTCTTTGAACTCGGTCTCTCAGGCCGAAGACCGGGAGGCTGAAATCCAAAAGCTGAACAGCAAAGCTTTCTGAGGCAGAAGACTAACTAGCTTGGCCCCAAGCTTTCTGAGGGGACTGAGGTCTTCCCCACCTCAGATAGCAAAATGAACGCTGAAGCCCTCCATATAAAATGGTGGCGTGTTTGCCTACCCAAGCCCGCCCATATTCTTTAAGTCGCCTTGAGACAACTTACAGCATCTAATAGACTGTAAACGCTATGCAAATCGCTGTCAAACTGTATGGTTCAAGACATTACAAGAAGATTTAGACATGTTCAGTACAGAATCAATCCAGTTGATCGAATCTAAAGACACAGAGGAGCCAACCAAATATTCATTTGAACCCTTTCCACAGAGATAGAAAGTCATAAGCGGCAACAGACAACCAAACGATAGAAATAATTACAAAAAAAACCACCAAGAAATGTGTGTGCTTGAAATCGCCATGAACTAAAAGCTGAGGACAGAGCTGGCGGTGAAGGCAATTGCCAAATCCTGTAGCAAAGCAAGAGCAGCCAAGCTGTTGTCTTGACTTGTGTTGTTGCTCTCACTGCAGAGCCGGCCTCGACCTCGCAGTCAGGCCGCTGTTGCCCCTCAACCTCCTCTACGCCAGCCCCCCACCCACTGCACCCACCTCCTTTCCATACGCCACAGTCACCACCTTAGCCCACGTTCTGTGACTGTGGGGCCCTCTCCCTAGCACTCTCCTTCACTAGGTCGTGTGAGCACAAGCTATGGTTCCCAGGCCAGTTGCAAAACCAGACAATAAATGGCCAATTCGGAAGAAAAAAATGTTAAGAAAATATAAAAGTTCATTTCTCCCTGGAAAGAAAATGAGAAACACCCAGTAAAAGAATCCCAGGGAAGAGATCGATTTTCCCTACTCAGGCACAAAGCTGGCTTGGGAGCTGTCTGAACTCTGCCACTAGCACATTCATTAGCATTCACAAGATGCAGAACTTCTACAGTCACGTTAATTAGAATTCACTCGATGCAGACTGCTGGCTTAAAGGAGGGCCGGCATCCAGGAGGTCTTCAATGAGGGTGGAAAGGGAGGAACTTCTGAGAGAGATGCCTCAACAGTTTGGAGGAGTGTGAAGGAGACTAGAAGTAAGAGTGCCTGGCTCCAAGTCAAGCAGTTAATTCAATTGCTCCAAGCTCCTCCGAGATAGCCATCTGACAAGTATGCGGAACTGCCAGGTATGACCCCCACACACTTGGAATCCTAGTACTTAACAGAAGTCTAAGGTTTATGGTTACAAGTTCAAGGCCAGCCCCGACTTTATAGCAAGATCTGCCTTAAAACAACAAAAAGCACAGACAGAAGTGAGAACTGAGAGTCAGGGTCAATCCAGGAAGGTACTGGATATTATGCAGCGAAGTAGGGGAGCCAGTGTTCCAAACCACTCTCTCTCTACCACTCCACTGCTTCCAAAATATTAGGAGAAACATTATCTGAAACAGGGCTATTCTTTCTAGAGGGGCCAGGAATGAAATTGCCTTCCTTCAACTCCAAGATAAGCAATGAAGAGGCAGGGTGTGGTGGGTCCAGCCTGGAATCTTAGCACTTGGGAAGTGGATAGGAGTTTAAGGGCAGTCTCCCTAGCTAATTCAAGCTAGTTCAAGGTAGCCTAGGCAACCTGAGACTGCCTTCAATCAAAACAAACAAACAAACAATAAAGAAAGGACTCTTGGGTCTTCCGAACTAAGAGAAACTCAGCCTCCAGCCCCCAGCCAGAAAAATCAAGGGCATCCACACCTAAGCAGGAAGAGGCAAGTCTGCAGCCACACCCTGATTTCTACTGGATCATACCTTCCATTCCAGTCAGAGGCTTCAGGGCGCAGAGCCCCAAACTTTGGCTTTCTCTTGCCCTCTAGAACTGGGAATCTTATTCTGGAGGGCCAGGGATTCCAGGCTCTTAAGTGGTGTTCATCCTTGGAATGCATAGGTGCTCATTTTTCGGAGACACAATAGTTTGCAAGACACTATTTTCAGATTTACAATCATCAAAGTGACCATAGATCTTTCGTGTCCCTTTCTCCTAACCTGTGGTCACGAAGGTTTGCGTCCCCTCAATTCACCAAAAAAGGAGCAAATCAGTTCCACGCTGTAGTTTTGGAAAATGATGTTTCTTGGCAGAAATAACAGAAAAGCTATAGATGTGTAAGGCATGGTTGTTCCCCCAAAATCTTACAAGTAAATTAAAAATGCTTGTTTCCTATTAGCTTTAGCAACAAACAAATAAGCTTGGACCGGATCAACTAAATTCTAGTTTTCTTGCTGACGGAGGAACTAGGAAAACACCAACACTGTGCCTTTATGAACTTCCCATGGTTGGTCTCAAACTTCTGCAATTCAGGGGCTCACCCAGGAACCATGCATCTGATTCAGTAGGTTTAGAGAAACCCAAGAATGTCTGCTTGGAGCCTATGGTGGCGATAACCAGTCCTGATCCTCTGAGAGCCACAGCTATTCTGTGCCAAAACCGAGAGTGTCTCACTCTAAGTGCTCAGCTACACGCTACTTAATTTAGGGAGCCAGGGCAGAGAGCCGGAAGTGAGGGGACTCCTGGGTGTTTCTGCACAGGCTTTGCTCTGTCAATCCTAGAGCTGGAAGGAAACACCCAGTTGACTCTTTCCAGCATGCTCTTGTGCTGGGCTCTGCCCCTGAGGACAACTGTTTGTCCCGGGCTGGAGTCTGACTATAGGAACATGTCTGCTGGCCCTAAGAATCAACTGTTTTCCATCTCCATGGGAAATCTAGTCTCCGTTTTAATCTAACGTGTTATACTTTTGGAAGCAGATGTAATATTGTGCCTGTTACAGACACAGAGAGTAGGCTCCGAGAATAGACTTGCCCAGGAGCACAAGATAAATAAAATGTGCCTAGTAATAGATAGCATCTGAAATTAAGTAAAAATGTAAAAATAAATACCTAACTCACTCATAAAGGAGTAGAAGATGTTCTGAGAGATCACCTTGCAAGGAGTCGAGCTAGGACCAGAACTTGGGGAATCTAAACCTCGGGGTCTGGGCATCTCACTTCTCTGAGGCAGATCTGTGATTGAGTTGCCAGGATCTAGGTGTGGCACAGAATTTCTGAATGGAAGACAATAACTTGCAAAACTAAGGTTCTCCTTTGGAAAGGAACCTCATAGCTTGTCCAATGAGAGATCATGATGAAGCCTCCATTTTCTCTTAGAAAATTGTATGTGCCTCTTCTTCTTCTTCTTCTTCTTCTTCTTCTTCTTCTTCTTCTTCTTCTTCTTCTTCTTCTTCTCCTTCTTTTCTTCCTCCTCCTCCCTCTCCTCCCCCTCCTCTTCCTCCTCCCCCTCCTCCTCCTTTACTCTGACTTCTATTGAAATCAAAATCCCTTTCAAAGATGAAATGGAACCAACCACCTAGACTCCTAAGAATGGTACATACAAAGTGCAGTGGTCTTTGTATATACTCTGTATATTCAGGAACTTCTACACTGAAGGGAGGCTGAACAAGCAATCCAGTAAATGTCCTGGAGCAACCTAAACTGTGCCACCCACTGAGTTCCAGGGGACAGAGAACAGTGAGAAGTGAAGAGTGGAAGAGAAGCTGGCTTGCTGTGCCTGGCAAATCCTTTTCCGGCCTTTCAGAGTGTAGGCACGAAGGCAGGCATGGAGAGATTAAGTGTGAAAAGCCAGATGAGGTCAGACAGAATGGCCTCTGTGACTCAGCAGGAGGTTCAAAGGGTTATTACAGTGGACAATGGGGAGGGGACAGCGCCAGTTACTACTTTGCTTTTAAGAATGGAGACTACATGATTAGTGGTGGGCCTGCACAACCAGATCCTAGCAAAAGCAGGGAAGAGGAGTTACAGAGAAGGTGAGAACCAACGCAGCTGATTTTCCTCCTTCAGGATGGATGTCTACTGAGAAAAGGAAATTCTGTTTGGAAAGGAAAAACACAATACTCGATACTCCATACTGAAGCTGAGAAAGAAAACAAGCCGAATGGGTCTAATTTTGATTAATGGTCTTGCGTGTCCCTGCCCGTGCTGGTAAAAAAAAAAAGGGGGGAGGAGGGTGGAACGGTCCATTAAGATCACTCAAATTAACCCACAAAACAACACGAATATGAAGGAAGCTTTGGGTTTTGGTTTGTTTTTGTTTTTTCTAAAAGACGTCAAGTTGGCAAGGGGAGGGATTGGTTTTGCACACGGTCCCTGGAGTCTGGATGGAGGTATAGAGGCTTGGGGAGCTGAAGGGAGGGGCTTGGATACAGTCTTTATTGTTCACCTAGTGAACAGCACAGGCAAGCTTAGGACAATATGCATTCAAGCATCCTAAAAGCCTTCAAGCGACTTCACGTTCTCCTATTAAAATCAAAGCTGGATTGCAGGGACACTCCAACTGAGCCTCCCAGTCCAACTGGCAAATAATCAAGACTATCACATCCTTTAATTATATAGATTTGGGGTTATTTTGGTACAGTAATAGTGTCTTGAAAGGCAAAAATATTTACTATGAGATCTAGTTACATTTCTTGCTGATGTGCCTAAATACCCAACAAGAAGCAACTTACCATGGGAAGGGTTTAGTTTAGATTAAAATTTGAGGGGATTCAGTCCTTCCTGCCCAGGGAAGGCAGGATGGTGGGAGGGTGCAGATAGCATATGAGATTGGGCTACCAAACCACAAGACCCTCCCCAGTAACCTGTTTCCTCCAGCAAGTCCCCACTTTCTAAAGGTCCTGTAGCTTTACAAAGCAGTGCCAACTCAGGGCCAAGTGTTCAAACACCTAAACCTGTGGAGGGGGCCGTGCATGGCAGAGCCACGGCACACATGTACCCTAAAACTTGGAGAAAATATTATCAATGTGTCTTTTAAAGAATCAAAAGTTGGTTTGGCTTAATAAGGATATATCAACACTGTTCTGAACATAGGGACATTGGGCAAGGTGCCAAATCGTATCAGTGCAAAACCTGAGAGGCCACGTTCTACAGTGTGGCTAAGGGGTCATTGGCGCTGAGACTGAGCAGAAGGTAAAAGAGATGCACGGAAGTGACTCCCAGTTCACCAAAACCATGGGCGGAAACTCATCCACAAATCAGTATCACAAGAGGGGCAAACTGAAGCAAGTGCTATACTGGTTGAAGATAGAAATAGCTGAGAGAAAAGGGGTACAAATCCAACGTATAATTAACCAAGCTCACTAATCTTACTTGGCAAACACCCACAGAGCTGCAAATCCAAGTCAAATCAATGGCTCCTGGCCTTCTGCCAAAGCTGAATTCTTTAGTCTGGCATCATAAAATGATCTGTCTGCTGTATTTACAATTCCAGTGCCTCTGGATTCAGCCACCCACTGGGCACCCCTGGCATATACCCAGCAGAAACCATCAGAACTATCATTACTGTCAGGACATGTGCATTTGACAAACACCAGAGAAAAGCGACACGTATCTTCCAGGATGGAATTAGTTAACAGTCACAAAATACTGCCACAAGGCAATCATCAAATCTATTGCCAAAACAACTTTTAAAAAACTAATAGCCTCGCCCACAGTATTAACTCGTCCGCTGCTCTTTCTTTGGTCTTCACTAGGCACAAGTCAAATGTCACCTGTTTACCCAGAGCCAGAGAATCCGGCCAAGAGCCGGAATGACCGAACAAAGGCCCAGGTGAGCAGCTGTTCTGAGGACACGCGCTACCCAGGGGCTTGAGGACGCTCGCCAGAGGCTCTGGCCAGCACAAGTCAAGCCTCATCACAGTGTCTCCCACATATGGTGTCTTCCCAGGACACAGTCCTAGGATGTAAAGCTATTCTCATGACTATGAAAAACTAGTTTCCCTGCCCAGGGTCAGGAATCGAGAGAATTTACCAATTTCGCTTAAGCTGTCACAAGAGAAATTGCTCCTGACATCCAAAAGCCAGTTACAGAGATAAGCAACATAATTCCTCCTTAAAGGTGCTTATCATTGTCAGACTGAACTGTATTTAAAAATCTCAAATAAAATACGAAATTCACATAGTAGGATTCACCAGCCAGGCCCGGGGCCACATGACCCATAACCTCATGAAACAGCCCTCTCTGTGAGGGACCCATTTCCCCAGGCTCCCTTCTCAAGGAGTTGCTCAAGGTATCCTTACCTGGGAGAAACACCTTTCTTGCTGAATGAGGGACTAGATATACATGGGTGCACAGGCGCACGGGCACACATACACAGACACACGGGGACACACACACACGACACACACACACACACACACACACACACACACACACGGGGGTGGGGGGGTGGAGAGACAGCACCACAGCGGTTAATATACTGAGATACGTTTCCACCACCCACATAAAACAGCTTATGACTGCCTGTAACTCTAGCTCCGGGGATATGACACCCTGGACCTACAGACACCTGAACTCACACGCACATACCCACACACACGTACACGTAAGTAGAAACAATAGAAATCTTTTTTTTTATTTTGAGAAAGGGTCTCACTATGTAACCTTGGCTTTTCTGGAACTTGCTATGTATACCAGGCTGGCCTTAAATTCACAGAAATCTGCCTGCCTCTGCCTCCTGAGTACTACGATAAGGGCCCAAAGAAAACATGACTAATGAATGCAAGGGTGGGCTTTTCAACCAGAAAAACCAAACCAAAAGGGGCAGGGGAGAGACATCAACCTCACCGGTGCTGACTACAATATGCACATTCAACTCGGTGAACTTCTTGGTCTTTATAAGCAGTCTGCTCCATCCTTCCTCCACCCTTCCATGCTAGAGTCTGCCACAGAGCAAGGAGACACCTCTAGCCTCTGAATAAAAGACTGAATGGATGCCTCCTGATCATCGGATTTACCATAGGCAGGTAAGACCCTTGAGGAGCCAGACAGCATACTTCTCCTGTGTTCTATACATGACTTCCTCAAACAGTTTAAGATTTTAACTACAGAGACACTACAGACAAACCTCTGCTCTCGAAGGATCATACCTGTCATGGGCTCTGGCAACTGTATTTGTGACACGTGATTTGATATGTTCCATCACCCCAAACAGGACTCACAGGTCCCCAGAGCTAACTAAGGTGAAGATAATCAGGCTTTCTCCAGGGCAATGGAAACAGGGCTTCTGGGCTGGTGTTCAAGCCTCAGTCCATCTTGACCTAAAGGCTGAAGCAGCCATTGTAAGGCATCATCTTGAGCAGTAGTTCTCAAGCTGTGAGTCTCAATATCTCTGGAGGTTGAATGACCCTTTCACAGGGATCTCCTAAGACATCTGCATATCAGATATTTATATTACGATCCATAACAGTAGCAAAATTACAGTTATGAAGTAGCAACGAAACAATTTTATGGGTGGGGATCACCACAGAGTGAGGAACTGTATTAAAGGGTTGCAGCATTAGCAAGGTTGAGGACCACTGCTCTTGGGCCATTTGAGCCAGGTGTGTAGAACAGCAGCAAACACTGGACTAGAAGGAGGGGAAGAGATACAGAACACAACCAGAGGAACAAAAATAAAGGCCTTAAAGCCCAGAGAGCTAGCACCAGCTGGATACGAAGGGTCTGTGTTCACGGTCCAAGTCCTCTGAGACTCTGGATTGCATTTCCTGTGCATGTGTCCTGAGAGACATCCGATCGGCATGGTGTCTCATCCCATTTTTGCTTAGAGTCACTTTCCATCAGGGTAAGTTCCATTAAGTAAGAGAATATTCTTGACACTACCTGAAGGGTGGCCGAAACAGCTGCTTCACAACAGAGAGCAAGCCCACCACCCTGTAACACACTTTCTCTTATTCATCAACTTCCTGCTGTTTCATTCATCCTCTGTATTGTCTCCAGGAAAGGACTGACTTGTCTGCTCACAATACAACCCTTTCACCACCACTGTCCACAGATGCTCTGGTCAGGGTCTAGCAATACTTCCCTAAAAGTAACCCTGGAAAAACTAACTCAGCACTTCATTTCTTCCAACGCACTCCACTGGCCCACTTCAATACTCTGTGTGTGTGTGTGTATGTGTATGTATTATAGCTTGAGCTATGAACTAGACTATCCTGCAGTTCACATGCATTTTTGAGTGTAAGCTGGCTTACAGGAGTCCTGCACAGAAACCCAGAGACACACTTGCGCATTGCCTCATGGTTAAGAACACAGACTCGAGTCAGACAATCTGGATTAGAACCTCAAACCTCCCTTGGAGCCTTTAAAGAAGCATGAAGTCTGAAAATTCTAAGAATTTCACATGCGTTATCACAAAGCCTTCGTATTATTATTATTTCACACGTGATAAGACCTAAGTGACTTATCTAAGGCCACAAGGCTTAGTAACTCCATTGCTCACCCCTAACTTCTTTTTAAAACCGTCTCTTGCCTCTGACGTTGAGAGACTTTGGGTCTATTATATAAGTGTTCATTCGAGACTGCAGCTCAGAAGAGTAGTAAAATTAGTGCATTCGTACAATGCTGAACAGAATGCCAGGCAGCGCAAACTGCTCAATAAAAGGTATTTATTATTGTTAAGAGTTTTACAGTGAATGCTTCAGGCAAAGGAACATTCGGTTCTATAAATTACACGTTCTCTGGAAAACAGCCATTTGCAAGCTCTAGGCAGCCAAAGAAAAAAGAGCAAACTATAAGCAGTATTTATCTTGGACATGGTCTCCAGATCCAGAAGGAGTAACAGATAACCATCACTAGCCAGAAAGCAATGCCCACACTTGAGGTTAGGGGGCGCCATGCCACACTCCTCAGCACAACAGGGACTCACTTTGCCCAGAGGGACTCCAAACTCCACTTTGCTAAAACAAAGGTGGAGCAGACAAATTCTAAATAACAATTTTTTTTGACAGGGAAAGGGATTCCCTAGTTTCAATTTTAGGTCCAGATTATACTCTTGTTTATTCTTAATACCATTGGAATTCCACTCACATTATGCAACGGCTTTTACAAGTCCAGGTTTTTAAAAAGTGTAATGAAGATGTATGTATTTATAAGCACAATGCATGGACATTTAAAGTATATATTCATATATATATAATACATATATTATATATATATATAAAAAATATATATTTTTTTTAAAGTCTAAACTAAATGTACAAACTGGCAGTTGCTTCAACTGCCTGGTGGGAGTTCATATTAGCCTGTCTACATGTGTGTATGTTTGAAATTTCCTCAATCAAAAGTTATAAATAAGTTTAAAATCTGTACAAATTCTCTCTATGAAAAGAAAAAATTTCCCCTGAAGCCATAAGCAGGAAACTAGATCTATCTATATCAGTACTGTGGGAAGCAGCACAAAATAAAGGACAGGCACGTAAGGAAGAAAACAGGCCAAATGAAAGGAAATGTGCAGCCCCTATAGAGACAGGATGTGCACAGTGCACCACGAGCGAACTCGGAATACAGGACTCGAGAAGTAAATCAAAATACACTAATTGTTGAGGCTTTTTTTTTTTTTTTTTGGTTCTAATTAGCCAGGGAATAGTCCAATCTAGAAGTGGACTTTCTAAAGGGTATGAATGAGAGCTTTGTGCCAGGAATAGCCAAGAAAGCCAGACTCTGGATAAGGAAAGATGCCTCTTCAGTGGGTAAGAGATTTTCTACCTTTGATGCATAGTCACCGTCTGACACAGTAACTGAAAAAAGTTACTTACTCCACTCAGAAGAGAACCAGGCATTGAAAAAAATCTACAGAGCTTACTTGCTTTTCTTACCCTGGATGACTAAGTATTTCTTTTCATTCCCTTTGAATTAAATCCTTCTGTCATTCATTAAGTCAAAGCTAAGTAAAAACATAAATTTTAAATTATGTTAGTGATGTGGCTTATCAATTCATTTCAATCTTCCTGGGGTTGGAGGGGGGGTTATTCCTAAACCATGGAGAGAAAATTCTTTAATATTCAAGTTTAGAAGAAACTTTACTAAACTGATAAGGAGCCATTTGCCCTTGCTGATTAAAAGCTACAAGTGCCTCCTAACATTGAAGCTTACCAAGGCTATCTGCAAGGTTATCTAGTGCAAAAAACAACTCTAATCAAAACACAGATGACCTTTGAGTCTACCACCAAATTGATAGAAGAAAACAACACCCTATCATCATTCTCCAACAGAGTTCAGCTAACTCTGAACCTCTCCCATCAAACTAAAATGTAGAAGCCAGCACTTTTTTCTAAGATTCATTCTGGGTCCATTCATAAGAATGTTTGTCAGACACTCTGTTCACATCCTCCCAGCCTGATAGGGGTCTGCAGCTCCCCCCTCATCCATCCCAATTCTTCACCTCCACACACTTTAGTTGATCACTTGCTTTCTGTAAGCATGCTCTTTCCAGCTTTGGGGACGAATAAGACTATACTAGTTTATCCAGACCAAGAGAAACATTATATTTATTATCAAAGAGTGGCATATGGGTGAATGCTCATGGTCCCTCAGCTCTGACTCGCTGCATCTGAGAAATTTTCATGATTCTGAGAGTCCCTTGACCAAATAGCAACATAAGGCAAATCACTCTGAATTGCTCCTGGAAAGAGGGCTTAACTATCCTTAAAGGAAGAAAATGTGAAGTAGCAAGACTGACACAAAGTAATGTACATGCACTATCTAGTAGCACCTCCACCTCCCGTTGACCTGCTTGCTAATCTACCTGTAAAGCTTCCAAGACAAATCCACCCACTGCACCATTTCCGGCTCTGTGAACAAGAACAAGGTTTCTACCCAGAGGTACTTCACCACTCTCTCCACGGTCCTTATCAGGTTGTTTGAGTGGACTTTGCTACGAGTTTATAGAAAAAAGAAAGGCGATGGTGTAGGGCTCAGCACCAGGAGAGAATTTTCAATTGGGCTGATGGGTCTAAGAGAATCCTGGGCCTCAGGGGTCAAAGGCTGTACAAAGAAGTGGAATCTTATCTTTTCACACATCAAACTTCTTCCCACCCTAACAAACCCTACAAGCCAACTACCACAAGGCAAAAATTACACTTGCCTCTAGAATTAAGATCGCCTCTTGCTACAGTGAAGGGCAGTACCAGTGGCTTTAAAGCGGGCACTTCGGATCATGGTCATGTGTGTCGCAGTGTTTTGAATATCTTTTCCCTCCACAAGCCAGTTGTCCTTGAAGTCATCACCAAGCCCAGAGCAATTCTTTCAGAGTCAGCAGAAGCTCATCATCGCGATACACCTGAGACCCTTAACGTGGACTTTTGCTTAATGAGTTGGGATGGGAGGTGGAGGGGATGCAAGGGGGCATATTAGGCAGCTGACTTCTTGGTTAAAAAGCAAAGTTCGCTGCAGCCCAGCGAAGGCGAGACAATACTCCGAAGGCTTCCCGTCCCCGGCAGCGGTGGCTGCGGTTGGGCACCCGCACGCATCCTACCTTGGACCTCTCCTTGACATAGTATTTGCCCAGCCGGCTCCCGCAGTACAGGACCAGCCTGTCGATGAGGGACAGGAGGAAGTTGATGGCCTCGCAGCCCTCCTCGTTGCCCCCGATCCACGTGATCTGGTCGCCCCGCAGGTGCCGCTTGGAGACGCCGGCGCGCGGCCCCGCCAGCTGGCCGTCGCGCAGGGCCCCGTTGTAGTGCAGCTGCTTGACTCGCTCGAGCACGCAGTCGCCCACCACCTCGCCTAGGAAGTTGTCCAGGTAGCAGAAGCCGACTTCGTGCAGACAGGGCACGATGTACTCCAGGGCGATCTTCTCCAGATCCAGCCTCATGATGTGTCCCAGGGGCATCTCGCCCGCAGAGCCGGTGCCGGGCACCCCCAGGGTTCACGAGCCGAGGGCTTGACCTGAGCGAACGCAACAGCCTAGATGCAGAGAGCGGGCCCGGGGCTCACCCACCTGCGGTGGCCACGGTCCCCGAGCCACTTTAGCGCCAGGGGCGGGGAAAGTTGCTCGCAACTCTGGGGAGAAGGGAGCCGCACTCCCAGACCGGCGGGAGCACTACGGGACTCTGCCGCCCAGCGCAGGACTGGCCCAGGGAGAAGTCGGAGGGCCCCTTTTGGAGATGCGGAGCCACCGCCGCGGCGGCCGCAGCCGTGGGAGGAACGAGAGGAGGCCCCGCCTTGACCTTAACGTCATGGTCCCGCCCCCGGGACAGCCCTCCTCCGGGCCCTGCCTCACAGACTGGTGCTTCAAAGCATCCGGGTGGGCGAGCTCCACGTTAGCCTGTGTATGACACCCACGCACACACACACACACACACACACTCACACAAAGACTGGATTTTAAAAATCGCTCTTATTATTTAATGCTCTCTATTTGCTTATTGTTTTGCATAAAATTCTCTAACAAACTTGAATCCCAGGTCTGAGATGTACATGAACTTAGTCGCACAGTTTACTGCCACTTTCTGGGTTGGTCACCTCTCTTGGTGACTATATTTCTTACGCGTTGACGTTCTGCTAGCTTCACCTGGTGTCTTTCCTTCCTCCTCTTTCCTCTTGTTTGACCTGGGTCTGGCAGTTCCACCTGCTCCGCTCCCCCACACCCCCCAGCGAGTGAGACAAATCCAGTTTTGCCTGAAATTGATACTTTAACATAAAGTTCCCCTTGACCCCACTGTGTGCCAGGCTGGTGTGCATTGCTCAGAATGGGGAGAGGACTTGCGGGAAAGGGATGGGTGTTGTCAAACACTGCAAATCTTGTATTTTGCCCTGCAGATGTTCATGCCCCACTTTATCACTCAAGCTTCTTACTAAAAGGTTCTGAAATTCTACCTCAAAATCACTCATGTGCTCCACAAAAGATACACTGTGTTTCAGGTCTCTCTGGCTTTTTGCCACGGGCTGCTAGACTCGAGAGGGAGTCCTAGACTCTACCTAAAAGACTTAAATATTTACTGAAAAGCTGGTGGCTGTATAGATTTCTGATGCCCTTTCCTTCCAAATATCAGAAATCAGGAGGGAGGGAAAGGGAGAGAGAGAGGGAGAGGGAGAGGGAGGAGAGGGAGAGGGAAGAGCGATATCAAAGCTGGCATGCAAAGCTATTTCCATGTTCTTAATTTCACATCTT
The DNA here is from genome assembly GCA_026225945.1 of Cricetomys ansorgei. Taxonomy (NCBI): domain Eukaryota; kingdom Metazoa; phylum Chordata; class Mammalia; order Rodentia; family Nesomyidae; genus Cricetomys; species Cricetomys ansorgei. Next base: position 47,572 of record JAMJFZ010003292.1, read on the forward strand.
TGTCCTTTTGGATTCTCGTTTAAGTTGAACGAAAAACAGCACTGTCTATTTGGCATCATTTATTTTGAACTTTTACTTTTGTTTTCTTCCCAAAGGTCCCTCTCCTCTCCACCTCCTTCTCCAGTGGGATGCAGTTCATGAGGAGAAGGAGAGGCAGAAGAGGAAAGAGTGCTGATAGGGTGGGAAGGAGCCTGTGGCAGGTGAGGGCCATCAGGGCCTTGGGGAGAGGCAGCTTTGATGACACCCGATTCTATGGAGAGCAGGGGCCCTGAGAAGTCAGTGCTTAGTTGGCCTCTTGGGTATGTCTGTCCAGGAGGAGGTGTCCTTCCTTAGGGTAAAGGTTCAAATTGGCCTGAGCTCAAGAAGCTGTCAATAAGCCCACAGCAGTACTAGGGTGATAGGGACCCATGGAGCACTGATGCCAGCACATGATATGGTTGGAAATAGTTTCCTGGGACCCTGAAGTCTGAACCTGGGCCCTGCAACCAACCTCCACCTGAGATTTTAGACAGGGAGCCAGCAGGATGGGTCCTTTTGCAAGAGGGACTGAGGAGTCTCCCAGGTTACTCACTGGGACAGAGTGAACAAGACCTCAGACGCCACTGGAGGGGGACAGTGAGAACTTGTGCAGGACATTTGTCTCTGCAGCTGGCCCTGTCCAGTCCCAGTGGTGGTGAACAGAGCAAAGGCTGGAGGTCATTGATCTCCGTAGGAAGTAGAATGAAAATGAATTCCAAAGGGAGGAGGAGCCATCACCCCACTGTTATCTGAACCCCCTGTCTCTAGGAGCCACTTTGACCCCTCTACTGATCCTCTCTAGGGACATCCTGGAGTAGCCAGGCTTGGGGCTTTGGAAGCTTGGAGACTGTAGTAGACCTCTGGAGTAGACATCTCTAAAGAAAGGTTAAAATAACAGATAGGTCTTGGAAGCTGGCCAAGATTCTTCTAGTCTATGGTTCCTTTTAGATACAACCATGTGCCTGGGGATGATAGAAGATAATTTACAAAGACCAGAAAATCTATGGTCTCTGTGGAAGGGTTGGTTAATAAAACACAGAAAATTATATATCTACTTCCCAGGATAAACATGTTTACCTGTAACTTTAAATCCCAGGGCTAACTTATTTAATTTAATATTCAAATAATATTTCCATAACTTCAGAGCATAGTGGCTTCAACTGCAGTCACAACTAGAAAAATAGTTCAAGCAAGTTCAAGCCTGAAGCTATTCTAGATGACTCTGGTTCCAAAATGTGGGCTGTTTAGGAAGGGAGTCAATCATGTAGCACCATCCCTGCTTGGCAAAAGCGTTTATTAATTGATCACAGACCTGCCAATCAATTCAGGACTACTAGCACTGCGTGTAGTAAGGGAGTCAGAGATACTGTGGCTGGTAGAAATCAAAGTTCATGATTACGTAGATTGCACAAACAAGCAGAAGTCAAGCAGGCTCTAAGGCTAAGCATCTGACAGGCAAAACCCAAGTTACCTTTTAAGTACATTTATTTCAGATATTTGTCCATTAATATGTGCCATTTTAAAAATGAATATTATATTAATCAGCTTTTCATTGCTAGGACAAAATACCTGGAACAATCACTTAAAAGGAACAAAGGTTTATTTTGGCTCTTGGTTTTTGAGGTGTCAGTTCATGGTCTTTGGGGACTGTGGCAAGATCCATCGTGTTGGGAGAGAGCCAGAAAGAATGATAAGACTCTAAGGTTCCAATATCTGACACAAGAGTGCACCCCTAATAACATAACTTCACTCTATTGGACCACCTTCCTAGAGGGTCTACCATCTTCCAGTGGTGCCACCAGCTGCCAATCAAATCTTAACATATGCTCCTACAGGAGACATTCAAGACCATAGCAAGTATCAAAATAATTTTTCAAATAACAAAACCAACTTTCTTGTTTTTTGACTCCCTTATGATAAAATACCCTCTGACAAAAGCAACACAGAGAAGAAAGGGTTTATTTTAGCTCAGAAGTCACAGTCCATCGTTGCAGGAAAATCAAGGTGGCAAGAAAGTAAAGCAGCTAGTCATATTACATCCAGAGTCAAGAGTGGAGAGCAATGAGTGACCACATGCATGCATGCTTCCTCATCTCCACCCTTACACATTTAAGATCCCCAGCCTAGGGAATGGTGCCATCCAGAGTGGGCAGGTTTTTCCCAGTTGGTTAATTTAATCAATATAATATCCCCCAGATTCCTCACAAGTCAATCTGTCTGTATGATTCCTCACTGAAGTACTAGAGAGATGGCTCAGCAGTTAAGAGCACTTGCAGCTCTTCCAGAGGACCAGGATTCCATTCCCAGGACCCAGAAGGTGACTCACAACCATTTGTAACTCCAGTTCTAAGGAATCCAACACCCTCTCCTGATCTTCAAGGGAATCAGACACATATGTACTATGCAGACAT
>JAMJFZ010003292.1:55000-97461 GCA_026225945.1 Cricetomys ansorgei
CAGCCTAGACTACATGGTGAGACCCAGTCTCAAATAAAAACATATAGACTGTATCTACTTTTTATTTATTTTAATTAATTAATTTTTATTTTATTTATTTGCTTTTTGAGACAAGTTCTCACTGTGTAGCCCTGACTGACCTGGAACTCACTACGCAGACCAGACTGACCTTGAACTCTCAGAAATCTGCCTCTGCCTCTGCCTCTGCCTCTGCTCTGCCTCTGCCTCTGCCTCTGCCTCTGCCTCTGCTCTGCCTCTGCCTCCTAAGTGCTGAGATTAAGGCATATGCCACTCTGCCTGACTAAACAACATCTATTCTTGAAGCTCTTCACCTGAGCCCCTGCCTTATATACTCTGCAGAAGTGTGGCTTAGGAGAGGCCAGACAGACGGGGTGGGGACAGGACTAAGGCAAGCATGAGGATGGGCCAAAGCAGGCCGAAGGCAGAGTTCCTCCTCATATTCACAGTTTGTCTCTGCATGGAGTTCTAAGGACTTATATCCACCAGAGAAAATGAACAGAACAAGCCAAGACCTGGTTCTCTCGTGTGTCTAAACATTTCATTTTCTACTTCTACTTAAGTAATTCTAAACGCTGGTCCAACAGGAGGTTCCGTGCTGATTGTATTTTGTACAAACTGTTTTCTTGAATCCTAGTTTGCTTTTAGGCAATAATTAGTTTTTAATATTTACAGCTAGAAAATGAGGCAGTGCACAGCACTCAACCCTGGGAGACAGAACAAAGGAAGTGCCTGTCAAGTGGTTTATCGCATGCATTTAGTATACTGGATTACAGAACAGAACGTAAGGTAAAGGAGAGAGCGAGAGAACGCATATCGTAGATGTTATTGATTGTGGGGAAGTAGGGGTTTGGGGTGAGCCTTTGATGTTCAGTTGTTTGTGCTTCCTTTTATTTTTCCTAATGGGCTTGTATTACATTTTTCGAAAGAAATAGAATTAAGGATATGGTTTTCTTTGCCCTGGTTAAAAACAAATCTTTAGTCTCCTGTTCTGGCCCTTGGCCTCTTTGCATTAAGTGCCCTTCCTGACTGCACTGTTTTGTTGGTGGAGCCTGAAATCCTGCAAATGGCATTTCCCAGAGGCCTTTGCCAGCTAGCTGGGCATGCTTTGCCAATGGTAGGAAACTGCTCCCAATGAGGAAAGCGATCGCCCCCTTATCTTAAGCTTCTAGAAGTGACTAGGTAAGGTGACACTGGCAGTAGTGGGGTTCCTGTGGCTTTTTAGCATTTCCAAGGACATCATGGCCAGGCCAGCTCCAGCTGTACTAGTGGCATCCCACATTGTCAGAGGCCAGGCACTCCTGGGTCCGATAGCATCACGTCTTCCATTTTCCCTCCAGCTGTGGAAATGACAGTGACTTCCTGGAGATACTTATCCCTAGGTTACCACACCTTCCCCTCTGAGCTCCTCCAATCTCCCAACATCTTTATGACTGGTTCCTTATGTTCAGTTCCCTCTCTTCAAGATTCCTTCTGAGAATTCCATTATCCCAGCTAAAGGCCAACTGGTGTGCCCGAGACCCCTCCAGGTTAGAGAGAATCTGCCAGTGGGTACTGGCACCTCCGACCTCCTCTCTCTCTTCCCTGTCTCCACCTCCTTTGCCAATCCACGCCCAGTACCATTTCCCACAGAGAAGACCACAGACCCCAGCCCTTGGGCCACCTCCACACACTCACTGTAAAAGTCACAGAAGCCCTGCCTCCTCCCCAGGCATAGGTTAGATGCAGTTACCATGCAGTCTTTCTGAGAGAGTCATCCCCTTTCCTAAGGTAAAATTCAAGGCCAGGCATGGTGGGTGCTTTCTGGAAAAGCAAACACTTGACGAAAGATGAATCCGAGGCCCACCTGGGCTACGGTCCTCAAAAACCATAAATAGGGGCTGAGGAGATGGGTCATTCATTAAAGTGACACAACGAAGACCTGATTTCTGAATCCCAGGACTCACAAAAAAAGCCAGGCCAATTCGAACGTATGTTCTCAGCACTCGGAAGACAGACATGAAAGGTCCTTGGAGCTTTCTAGCTGGCCTGTCTAACTCTGTTGTTCAGTGAGAGATCCTACTTCAAAATATAAAGTGGAGAATCAACTGAGAAAGGCACCAGGCATTAACCTCTGACTGCCACAAGCACATACACACACATGTGCACACACACGCGCATGCGAGCATGAACACTTACACATGTATGTGTGTGAACACACGCACAGAGAAAAATAAAATACAACTGAGGCTCGGGAAGATGAATTAGCCTAGGCTCAGTACTGTCTCCACGTCTTCTTCATTCACTGCGACCCAGTCTCACCAGTTTTCTCGCAGCTGTCCAAGCAAGACACGCCTCCTGCCGACTCTGCCACGCATGTATCCTTCTCACTGCCCTACGGAAGCTTGAATGTTTATGATCTCAGCACTCAGGAGCCTGAGACAGGAGGATCAGAAGTTTGAGGTCAGCCTAAACTACCTGGTGGGATCCTGTTTCAAAAACAAACAACTGATCTTTTTTGTTAATTTGTTTGTGTGGGTCTACCGTACCTCTGTCTCAACCAGGACTATGTGAGCATGCCAATCACAGTACTCGTAGCACCACATACTGAGCCTGGCACAAATCAGCTGTTTGCTATAACCTGGATAAATATTCTGCATATTTCAGTGTTTCCATACTCATGAATGGGCACCAACGCTCTAGCTCTTACTCTCTTCAGTCCTTCCCATTGGGCACCCATCCATCCATTCACCTCAAGTGACAAGTGTTTTCTTGCATGCCCCTGTGTCAGGTACTGTGCTTCACCCCAGAAGCAGAGCCAAAGGCAAGAGAACAGACTGGATTCCTGTGTTTCAGTGACCTGCCCACACAAAGGAAGACAGTAGACAGAAGGTCCCTGAAAAAGCACAGAATTTGAGGTAGTGATTTAACATGGCAAGAGAATGGAGCAGCTGGATATGGCGGTGGTGGAGGTCACATGAAAACCAAAGTGTCTTCAAAGTCTTCCTTGAGAAGGCAACCTTTGCCCTGAGGCTGGAGTTCACCAGAAGGAATGATAAAAGTACCATCTCTTCTCTCCTCCCACCCTAAGTAACTAAAAGTACACAAAACCTTAAAATAAGTGCAAGGGTCAACAAAATCCCTATTTCTCCTTGGCAGCAAGTGTCTGAATATTTTTATGAAAATAACTAAAATCAAATTATTTCCTAACAACTTTGCCAGTTTTCAGATTCTCTCTGCCGATTTTCTACAGTCCATTCATTCAGGGCTGCCCATGCCCATACCTGAGGAAAGAACACTGGGGATAGGGGTCATGACAGCCGGTGCCTACAGCCCATGGAGCACACGGCTTCATTGGGACACTCGGCCTGTTCTTCTGCATACCTTCTATGGCTACTTTCCTATCGGCAGGACTTTGAAAGTGGGTGTCCCCCTCACCAGTGCGGTATAACAGTAGAGTAAATGAATTACCATGGTGCACATTGTGTTTGCCACATGGGCTTATCTTCCTCCCGAAAGTGGCCTTGGTGTCCTTTGGAACAGTGAGTGACTGGCTTTGCAGATTACTTCCACTTAAGACATCAGTTGCAAGAACTAAGGTGTCCCTATACCTTTAGCAGACTGGCTATAAATCAGGATTCCCACTCCGCTTTCCTTGTAATTGGCCAGGGTGACTCAGAGCACTTAGGGAGCCACTTGTGAGCGAGCAGCCAGCTGCAGAGACAGACAGTGCAAGGCCGTGGCAGGGCGGGGCTCCCGGCTCTCTCTATTTCACCTTCTTAACAACTCAACGTGTCCAGCACCAGGAAAGGTCTCCAGGATTTGTGTAGACCTTCATCTCCATCATGGCTCCTCCCCTTTCCTGGAGGTTGTAGGTAGGAGTCCAGTTCTCTAAGTGCGGGTCCTGATCTAGCGGAGGCTAAGGCAGCTTATGAACATAGGTGTGTTATCGACAGGACTTTTTAGGACTGACAAAAGACGCTCCTATGACTCAAGGGAATCCCCACATTTTTAGAAGCTGATGACAGAAACCAGGAACAGAAACTAAACCAACTGTACCGTCTTGGTTTTCTCTTGCCGTGATGAAACACCATGGCCAAGGCAACTTGTAAAATAAGAATTCATTTGGGGCTTATGATCTCGGAGGGTTAGAGTCTATGTCACCATTGAGGGGAGCCTGGCAGCAGGCCGGATGGCATGGGGTTAGAGCATTAGCTGAGGGCTCACATCTTGACACCTAACTATGAGTCAAAGGTGGGGAAGGGAAGAGAGAGAGAGAGAAAAAGATGACTGGGAATGTGCGAATGGATGGAGTCTTTTGAAACCTCAAAGCGCAACCCCAAGGGGCAGACCTCCTCCCACAAGGCCACATCTGCTTCTCCTTCCTAAACAGTTCCACCAACTGGAGACCGAGTGTTCAAACACATGAGCCATGAGGACCATTCTCATCCAAACCACCACACGCATCTTTTCTGCTTGTTAGTTATGTTTCTGGGCGATCTTGGGGTGCCTCTGCCCAGTCAAGACTTGGGAGCTTCCTGTAACACCTGACTCCCTACCACTGCTGGGCTGCTAACTGTTATCAGAGCCATGGGAACAAGCCAGGCTGCTGGGAGCCCACAGCTTCTGCCGGGACCAAAGTGGTGAAAACTCTGGGAGGCTAAGCTCGGAGGTGCCAAGGCCTTCATTCTGCCCTATGCTCGGCGTGCCAGGGCTCAGTCCCCAGGCCTTAGCTCAGCCAGTACCACACTTAGAGCCTAAGGCTGGTACAGGGTGAGTTTGCTCCCTTCTAGGGACCCTAATAGCGTAGCCTGGGCTCTCACTTGAACCCATACCTCACTTTGCATCCTTCCAGCAGCTCCCGTCCCTACAGTTTACCGTTCTGCTTCTCCTTCCCTGTTTACTCTTCGAGCTCAAGTGTTCAAGACCCAACTCAATGAATAATAATGACAATAATAATTTTAAATTGCTCCCCTTAAATCATGGAGCCGGGTTGGAATTATGAGTGAGGAATCTTATCACTTATAAGTGCAGGCAAACAGGTGGAAGCAGAGGCTAAGCACCGTGAGCAATATTAGTAAGAAAAAGTAAAACTTTATAGAGTATTTTTAGTGATCTTTATTCAAAGGAAAAGAGGGAAGGAGACAGGAGGGGAGATTAGAAAATTAGGTTGAATCATGTTTTACTGCAACCAGCTGCCTCTCCTGAGCCTGCTCCTGATTCTCAAATGCTCTGCATCCATGTATGTAAGTATGTATGTATGTATGTATGTATGTTTGTTTGTTAGTTTGTTTTGGAGACAAAGTCTCAAATAAGCCAGACTGGCTTTAAACTCTCACTCTCCTGCCTTCTGTTTCTACTTCCAGAGTGTTGGACACTAGGCCCAGCTCCCTATCTCCATTAAAAAACCAAAACAAAGACAAAAAAAAATTCCAAGAGACACCCATAACCTCCCTGGATTCACACACCCGCGGTCTTTACTGCTGGTGCAGCTGTCTCCTTCCCCTCCTCAAAAATTTCCTCGAGCTTCCCCAGCATCTACTTTGTCTGGCAAATGGTAAAAAGGGAAACACACAGGAGATTCAGAGCCAGATAGTTTTTAAAGGGTAAGAAACACTGCTTGACTCCAAGAAGACCTAAGGGCTTCGGGAAGGACTTGAGCATGTTCCAAATGCTGCTGTCATCCTGACTCTAGATGAGGAGTGACTGTGTTTCTGCAAGAAGTCAAAAGCAAGGGACAGGAACTGAGGCAGGAGTGAGGCTAGCTAGCTATGCCTGCTTCTCCCTACCTTAGAAACTTGGAGAACTGGGCCAATGAAGACGGGGAGGCTTTCCCATGCAGATGGTGTTGAATGAATTTAACTCTTTCAAGCATGGGCTCCAGTCGCTATGGTCATCCATGAAAATTCATCTGAAGAAACTTCTCCCTAGAGGAAACCCATATTTCATGCAAGAGCAGAAACAAGCATTCTATTCAGAAGGTGCTGGCATGGAGTGTGTTGAATGTATCAGAGGCCGTTGAGAGAAGCCCTCAGGGCAGAACTCAGAAGAAAAGGCCACAGCAGGAAGGGTTTGAAGGCCAGGCACCAAAAATGAAAGTAATTGGTGATTTTGAATACCATGACAGTGATTGTTCCTAGTCCAGGGTGGGAATGAACGCTGGTGGCCATAGGGGAGCTTCCTGGTGCTAGGACTTCCCAGACAGACCCACCACACAGCTTGGTGGACACCGATGGGAGGCTGAGCCTTCAGTGAGGGCATCTATCACCTTTCTAGGTGAGTTCTGAGGGTGTCTATGCACTCTGGAGTCTCTCTTTTCTCATAGTCCCCTCCTCCTCTCTCTCTCTCTCTCTCTTTCCATTATCCCCTCCTACTTGCTGCTGCAGCTGGCCCATGGGTCAGAAGTGAATATATTCTAAAGAGAGACTTGTGCTCTATCTTTAGCTGTCAGACTCTTGAAAAGATGAACCCCCAAGAAATGAGTCTAGAAATCTCCTGCTGGGAGCAGAAATGGCTGAAGCCCTGTGGACAGCTGGAGAAAGGTGTCTTCTGGAGAAAGACTTACACCTTGTCAGATGGCCTCGCAGGGCAGACTGCTCTTATATGAGAGACTCGGAGCTTGGATAGTGGTGGGCAGGAGACACGGCTTTCCTGGCTGTTTGGTTTTTTCTATTTCTTGCTTTCTATTTAAACCCTACCCTCGAACCGCCATCCTTGCCTGCCCCACGCCAAGATGTTCTCGGAAGTGGCTGATTTTCTTTGTCGATCTTTCTAGTATGGCCATATTGAATAAATCTCATTTTTCGGTTTTTCACTATTAGTTTGGTTCATTGAGGATGAGTGCCAAGCCCGGCTTGTAGGGACCCAGGCTGAGATTCCTAAATTTGATAACCCTGCCAATGAATTGTTCTTGGTTTCACTAATTACAAGGTCAAGGTTATACAATGTTTACATACAAATATGTTTCCTGGCTCTGCCTAGCAACTACGTGCTATATGTTGGTGCACAGACACAGATCTGTAAGGCCTCAATACACAGGCAAGACCGGTGGCTAATTGTCAGGTGTAATCTAGAAACAGCGAGCCTAAGACTGATCTGGTCAAAATCAGGTAATTTCTTGAGAGCCTCTCCTCCACACAAATTAAATCCATAATTATCAATGGGTTCTTGAAGGCAGAGTGCAGAGGGGATGTGTTGAGGGCCACGGAAATAAGATGTATGCGCAACCGCTATCTTAGGAACACTGACTACGATCACCTAAAACTAGAAATAGGGAGAAGTCAGGTGGGGCCTGACATCGAGATGGAGGAAAAAGGAGAAAGAAGAAAAGGAGGGCAGCACAGAGCTGTAGACTAGAGCTGAACAGCCGAGAAAGGGATTTGAGGAGAGAGAGAGAGAAGGAGGTGACATGTACTAAACACCTTTTCAAGGCCAGAAACTAAGAGTGCTACAGATTTTTGTCTCAATTAATTTCAAAGCAATCCTGAAAGTTAAGAAATTATAATCCCAGGGGCTAGGGAAATGGCTCAGTGCGTAGCACTAGCTACTGTTGGAAAAGAATATTCTTGATGTCCTACAAAGAAAAACACGAATAAAGCAAAAGGGACCTAGCAAAGCAATTTCTTTTTGTAAAAGAGGTTACACTCTGACCCAAACTAAGCTAGCAAGCGGCCTGCATAGTCAAGGTGGCCTCTGTTTTGGTTTCGGTGTTTTATCTCCAACACAAGGGGAAGCTTGGTCACTCCTTGTTGGCTGAGTTTCAACCTTATTGTCTACTCAGGATTGGCTAATTAGGAACCCAGGACGGGTCGGGCTGTTGAATTCTAGAAATGCAGCATGGTCTTTGCATAAACATTTTTACAAGATGGGGAGGCGTACAGAATATTGGTCCTTGGTGTATAACTTCCTTTGATTGAAAAAAGATTTTTTTTCCCCTCACAATTCACAAGCAGGAAGGCCTGAGTTCTATTTCCAGTCCGCACATAAGAAGGCTAGGCATGGCCACAGAAGCCTGTAACCCCAGCACCGTGGGAGGTGGTGATAGGAAGATCTCTGGGACTTGCTGAGCCCAATTCAGTGAAAGAGGGCATTGAGGGGACAAGGTAGATAACAAGGTAACAAGATAAGGTAGGGGACAAGTGATAGAGCAGGACACATAACGGCCTCCTCTGGTCTCCACATGCATGTCCACAGGCACATGCCTCTGCACACATGTGTACACATACCATACATACATACATGCAATTATCGTCACCCTAGTTTTACAGCTATGAAACTGAAGGCTTAGGGATTCAAGTGGCTTCTTCTAAGGCACAAAGCCCGTGCACAACAGAGCTGGGATTTAGACCCATCTGACTCCACAGCCTCTCCTCCATGTCTTCAGAGAAGAAAGGAAGTTTGCCCTGTAAACACTGGCTGCCAGCACAGGGAGCTTGGGATGTCCCTAGAGAGCCTACAGCCACAGGTATATGAACTGCATCAGGAAAGATGTTCTGTCCTCAGGAGAAGGAGGAAGGGAGAACCATAGTCACTATAGTGTTTCCTCTCTCCCACCCTAGCCAGTAAGATGATTGTTCTGTGGCCGCAACTTATCCAATAATCTTCTGGTTTCTTCAGAGGCAGTGTAAGAGCAAGAATTATGTTTTGAATTTTAGCTACTATGCTTAGGATATCTTTAAAACAAAACAAAAACAGATGACCTCCTGGAATGTTAGGTAGGGCTGTTCAGGTGAGCTAGAATCTCTCTTGCCTAAGGACATAATCTCTTGGATTATTGGGTAGGGAGTGGCTAGATCCCAAGGTGACCCTACTGCACCAGATATGCTCCATGCAGCAGATGTGCCTGGTCACTTGTAGGTGGGAGATAACTCAGACAGAAAATACATTAGGATAGCGATATATATATATATATATATATATATATATATATATATATATATATATATATATATATATATAAAAATCTTGCCACTGATTGGACTTGGTGGGAAGTGTGTAGCCTTACAGGTTCTGCCTTTTTAAGCACCTGTGCCACATGGTGATTCGGGGCCATTCTGTGTGAGCTCTGGAGGTGACAGGTTCACTCCATGGGTACCTCAGAACAGTCCTGGTCAAAGTCCATCTTCCTGGTCAGTATTTAGTTAATTTAATTAAAGCTGGCTTGCCTCAAATTTGGCTCAATTGTGGTGGTCTTTTTCTCAACCAGATTGGGAATTTACATGGCCTCTGACTCCTAAGTGCTGGGATTAAAGGTGTGTACCACTAAGCCCTGTGTAAATCTGAATTTCAAGTTCAGTGAAAGTCAGTATGGGAACAACAGTGCAGGGTGACTTGTGCTCAGCCCTCGAAGGTTCTGTTTTCTAAGGCTGTGACTGTCAGCCTGTGCTCATTCACTGCTCATCAGTGGACTCCAGTTCTGCCACTCAGTTGGTGAGTGCAAGTTGCGATTATTTCCCTTCTCTGGGTCTCAAGGTTCTCACCTCTCAGTGAGGGAGGCGAAAGATTTGTCTCCAGATAATGCTGCAGGTAGTTTTTTGCAAACTTTATATTCTATCCCCTCTCCCCCAACCCCATTTCAGCCCCACTCATCCAAAGACTCACGTGCTAGAAGTTCGGTTCTCAGCGTGGCGGTGTTGGGGTGATGGAAGCTTGAGGAAGCGGGGAACGGTGAAAGGTCCTGGAGGAGGCCGCCCTTTGAAGTTACAGATGCTGTTCTCAGGGACCCACGTCAGAGCCCTCCCGTGTAACTGTATCAAGAGCCAGCCTTTCCCTCCAACCCTCTCGGGCTTCCTGTCTCATCCTACGCTCTCTTGATACGCACCCCAGCTGCTGTGATTCAACCCGCCATGAGGCCTCGCCTAGATGGGGCTCCCCAATCTTCGACATTCTGCCTCCAAAATTGAGAGCGAAATAATCTTCCCTTTATACCCAGCTTCCAGCATTTTGTTATAGCAGCAGGAAACGGGCTGAGGACAAGAGGTGCGAGGATGCGATGAGAAGAAAGTACAACTGGTGCTTCTCTTAAAGCAAGGCACACGTGCCCTGCCAAAGCAACCGCCCACCGTCACCCAAGAAGGGGGCCTCCTGTGTTACCTGATCAGGTTCGTTTTCTCCCCAAGTTAAAGAATCGAAAGGCAGGAAAAATCTTGAGCATGCTGGTTCCAGCTGGAAATTGCAAACAGGAGCAGAGAGAATCATCAGTCGGAAGAAGGCTTTGATTAAGGGTGAGGTTAGTCAGTCTAAAGAAAGTCAGGATGTCTGACTGGCCCATCACAGGTGTATAACCATGTTCTGACGCCACCTTGAACTTGTGGAGTGAGTCCATCAGGAGGAGTCTGCTGGTGGAAGATGAAAACTTACGAAGTCTTTGTTTTAAGCTGCCAGGCTTTGGTCTCAAGTCTGAGGATGAGGAAGAAGTCAGGCGTCTTGGAAGTTCACCATCTAGATTACATGGCCTCCTCTCAGTCTGCCTACCAAAGAGTCTGTCTCACTCCTAGTCTTCCACCTCACCGACACAGATGTAACATGATCACATGACTCATATATCATAAAAGTCTTTTTGTGAGCGAGCCAAAAGACGGGTTCAATTTTATTAAAAACCTAATTCAGGGTGTCTGCAGGATGACTGGGTGCTTTTGGAATCCCATGGTGTCTGCCGGTTGGCTGGGTGCCTGCAGGATGTCCAGGTGCCTGTGGGATTCCTGAGTGCCTGCACCTTTGGGCGGTGAAGCAAAACTTAAGGCTGAACTTTGTCATGCTTGATCACAGGCTAATAGAGGCCATGTGGATGTTCATGATCTGAGCTGCCTACCACCACCAAAAGCCGTGGTCGTGTCCATGATGCGCGCTCGGGGCACATAGGCTTGGCTTAATTTTTTTCTTTTCTTTCTTTTCTCCCTTTTTTTTTTTTTTTTATCTCTCAGTGTTTGTTTCTGATGGCACAGGGGTGGGAGGGTGGACCCAGGAGGAATGGGAAGAGGATGTGATCGAGATACATTGTTTAAAATTCAAGTAACTAATGAAAGTATTATGTTGGGGGAAAAAAATCTAATCCAGCCTCATGATAAACCATTTCATATAAAGTTACTAAAATTTCATTCTTTGTTTTCAAGTTGCCTCGTTTTTAAAGTTTACAATCATTTGCGTTTATTCTCTGACACCGGCAGCAACAACAGACAGAGAACCATCTGCAGGACCCTGGCGGCATCCCTGGGAACTTTAGTGGTGAGAATCCACTTGATCAACTCTGGCGGGTCTCAGAGAGGCACAGCACTGTGGAAAAGGCTCGAAGTTGGTCTTTAATTTCTGTTTTAGACACATTATAAACCTGAAAATTTATTTCCTAGTTGATTCAATCTGCCATCACTAAATCTTTAGGGAGAATTACAGGAACGGAGATAAAATCTTGGTAATTTATTCAATTTTATCACTTCTACCGATCCCATAAAAAGACTCCATCTGTCAAATTATCTTTTCCTTAAAAAACAAAACTTTTCGTCACTTTCTTTATACGGGCATGTTGGAAACGAGCAGTTTAAGTATCTGTGTCATGAAAGCTATTGACGTTCCAATAAAATCTGTTCTTTTTGAATTATCTGTTCTTTGCCTCTTTAGGGAGCAAAGCACCAGCATCTATCATTTGTTTATAATTTGCTTTCGCCACTCAGGATTTATTGCTTCGGGTGAATACATTGCAGCGTATCTGAGAAGTGTGGAATGAAATATTCTTATCCTTACACGTTCTGTGATTGAGATTCCAATCCATAATAGGTACATCTTTGTTTTACAAATGTCTGTCTGGGATCTCTTGAAAGCACAAGTGGGGAGGATACAAAGAAGAGAAACTGGTTGCACTGTGTCTTTAATTGTGCACCTGTGACCCTGGTTTGGAGTCACAGGCTGTAAGTCCATATACCCGAATCTGAATTTCAAACCTTCCCTTTAGGTTTTCTGTTTCCTAACCTCTGTCAAGTGTTTGGTTAGCTCTCACACAGAGTCACAGTGTCTCTTTTCTCTTCGAGAGGCTCTAGGATTTTGAGTCAAAGTTCAAGACACCCCAGATAAATGTGAATTTCAGATAACAGTGAATGCGTTTTTAGTAGATGACCCACGTGATATTTACTGTGCCCTATATTTTTATTTGCTAAATCCAGGACTCCTGTTCTTAAAGTCTCTTTCTCTCAGGGTAAAATGGAAGTCATTAGAAGGAACTTTCTCTAGTTCCTTCCATCTCTTCCACAAATGTGCCATCTGAAGACACACCCTCACCTGTCTCCCTCACTCCAGTAACTGGTCACATAAATTACTCCCTGCTGAGTTCTTGGCCATCCCATCCCTGCTTCTTTGGATGTCCTGACCCATTTCAGTATGAACAATGATATAGAGCTTAGGCCTGGATGGATGTGTGGGTGGATGGATGGATCAGTGGGTGGGTATGTGGATGGATGTGTGGGTGGATGGATGGATTAGTGGGTGGGTATGTGGATGGATGTGTGGGTGGATGGATGGATCAGTGGGTGGGTATGTGGATGGATGTGTGGGTGGATGGATGGGTCAGTGGGTGGGTATGTGGATGGATGGGTGGGTGGATGGATGGATCAGTGGATGGGTATGTGGATGGATGGGTGGGTGGATGGATGGGTCAGTGGGTGGGTATGTGGATGGATGGGTGGGTGGATGAATGGATGAATGAATATGAATAGTGAAGGAGAGATGGGCCTAAAATGTATGGAGCTAAACGCCAGGATCAGAAAATTCTCCTGAACTTTATAACTTGTATAAGAAAGAAATCTGTAACTCCAGCTTTGGGGTGGCTAAAGCCAGATGACCTGAATTCAAGGTAAGCCTTGCTTTAGCTGCATAGCGAAACCCTGTCTCAACAACAGAACAAAGCACAAATAAAACAAAAATTGGAAAGGAAGGAAGGAAAGAAGGAAGAAAGAAAGAAAGAAATTTGCTAGTTTCCCCAGACAATATTAAACACTTACATGCCTTATCAATATGGTGTTGAAAGATTTTTTTGTTTTGTTTGTTTTGTTTTGTTTTTATGGGGTTTCATTGTGTAGTCTTGGCTGTTCTGGAACTTACTATGTAGATCCACCCAGCTCTGCCTCATAAGTGCTGGGACAAAAGGCATGTGTCACCACGCCCAACAAAGAAACCTTCTTAACTATCTATTTTCAGATGTTTAAATTAGCAAGTTACAAGAGAGATTAAGTTACTTTCTGTTTATTCTGTGGAAAATAACATTCCAAAACCACTGTCAAATGATGAGATTAAGAACTGTCAAGCCCAAAAATGTGGAGACAAAAAGTATCTCAGAAGTATTTAAAGCAGAATTTTCCCACTTTGTGAAACTGTTTCTGGCTCCTGTGATGCTCGTGGTACATACTGACTTTTTAAAATGTGTAGCTCTTTTATTTTCCCATTCTAAGCAAACACATGCTTGTTTGCCTACTCTTGTATTTATGTATTTTGTATTTTTTAAACGGATTATTATGGGTGCTCATTTCATGATCCATGGGTGGCAGCCAGATTGAACTCAGGTCACCAGGCTTACACAGCACCTTTACCCATCGAGCCACTCTGTCTGGTCCCGTATTCTCCTTAAATGGTTTCCGTCTTTCTGTGACCTTGAAGGTAGTCTCTGGACTGGAGTTCTTCCAGGTTTGGAAGAAGAACAGAATAGGAAAAGCAAATGGGGTGTCTGATCAAAGTGAAAATGGAAGACACACCAGACTGGAGGTGGAAAGCCCGCACAAGGTGGCAAGGTAATTTTCTAGGCCAAAGATCTACAAGTTCTTTTGAGGTGGAGGTAAGAAGTGAATTTGACAAATTCCAGAGAGCATCACAGGCCTTCAGCAGCCGTTCACACATGTCCTAAGATATTGCTCTTCACGGACAAGAAGTCCCATTTGGAGAGAAATGGCTGCTTTTCCTTTGCTGTCTTCCTGCCACATTCTGCAGGGTAACCAATGATCTGCCCCCTCACTTTTGTTTTGGTTTTGTCTGCTTCTCATTTTATTTTACGGTATGTGTTTTGCCTACATGTATGTCTGTATACCACATGTGTGCAGTACTCTCGGAGGCCAGAAGATGCTATAGGAACCCCTGAGAGCAGAAATACAGACAATTGTGAACCTCCATAAGGTACTGGGAATTGAACCTGGGCCCTCTGGAAGAGCAGCCAGTGTTCTTACCTGCTGAGTCCTATCTCCTGCCCCCCTGGGCTGCTCCGAATGTCTGTATTTTTCAATCAACGCCTACAGTGAATTTTCACACTATTAGTAGGACCCGCTTCTCCCAAGCTTCTTGCTCATTAATAACTTTGCGAGGCATTGAGCACACCATGGCTTCCAATCCCATCCTTCAGCCAAGGCAACAAAAGCCTTGCAGTCATTGGTGCTCTTGTCTCGAAGCCTCGGTGCCAGTTGGGTAAAGAAGCAGCCACCTGCCCAGGCTCTGTCAGTTCCTTTTCTGTGAATGCACAGGTGCCAGAGAAGAGAAAAGACCTCATTCACTTATCCTCTTCAGAGAGCTGGCTGTATGTTAAGTTTG
Source organism: Cricetomys ansorgei (assembly GCA_026225945.1). NCBI lineage: Eukaryota > Metazoa > Chordata > Mammalia > Rodentia > Nesomyidae > Cricetomys > Cricetomys ansorgei. The sequence goes on from JAMJFZ010003292.1 coordinate 69,554, forward strand.
AGCTGCAGAGCAAGCCTCCTCCATAGCTACAGACTGCAGAAAAGTGAAGGACAGACCTTCCACTCACAGGACACCCATGCAAACATCTCGGTATTTCCATGAGAAATTTCCCCTTGGAGCTCTATGCAGGCTAGAGCTGATTTATGGCATTTTTTAATCCAGAAAAATTGGCCTAACTGTTGCAGACACTTACTAGGCCACTGTAAATGCAACATAAGAAGAAGGGTCTTTTTTGATTTTTTTTTTTTTTTTTTTTTTTTTTTACCCCAAAACAAGAGCGGCTGCAATTGGAACCTGAGGGTTTTCCTAAGGGAGGATTCTCGGCACTCACTTCAACTTGATTATAGAAAACGGCATTGTGAAGCATCACGTGGGCTTCATTATGGTCATTCAGATCACAGTCCAGCTGTTTTTTTATGGAGATATAACGTGATGTAAATTGGATTTCTCTATAGGCATTTTAGATTACGCCGTATTTCCTGGAGTGATAGAATGAGTCACAAATTGATAGAAATTATCCTTATGGAGTCTACTAATAATAATTATGAGAAATATTTTTGTCCTAACTGGCACATTTCATTGACTATAGGCAAATAAAGCCTTTATTTAAAATTTCAGGAACTGACCTTCCCTAATGGCAGGACGTGTTATTGTCTCCGCCATCATTTTCAGGACCATTCAACTTCATGGCGGAGAACTGAAGAATGTGCAGGGGCGCTGGAGACGTGGCTCAGTAGTCACGCACTTGCTGCTCTTGCAGAGGACCCAGCTCAGCTTCCAGCACACACAGGGCAGCTCACAGTCACCCGGGACTCCAGTTCCAAGGGTCTGCACACTCCCTTCTGGCTTCCTTGGGCATGCACACATGCATACACAGACAATTTTCTTTAAAGAACGTGAAGGAAAAGTGTACTAATGTATAGAAAGATGGTTCATTTCAAAAGCTTTGGGGGAAAGGGAAACTTTTAAAGCTCTTTTTAATAAGATATACATCAAAGTATATCCATTGCAGCATTATCTAAAAATTGGAAACACTGCATACACGCAACTAACTGAGTGCCAGTTAAGCACAGTACAGACATCTATGCTACTATTAAAAATGATGATGTAGGTTTGCAGCTGTCCATGTGAAAATATATCCCATAGGAAAAGGGAGTTATAAAGCTGCATACGATGAGCAAAATCAACATGATTGAATCTAAACTCTCACATGGTGTGTATGAAATGTAAATAATGGGGCTTTTCTTCTGGTCCAAATATGGAAATATGAATGAGCTATTTCAATTCCTGGGTTATCTTTTTAATTACCTGTTTGTTTTACCAGACATGCTGGAGATCAAACAACTGCCAGGCAAGCGTTCTCCCCAGCAGGGTAAGAACCTCAGCTCTTACCTGATTTTAAGAACAAGGCACACATATTATCTCACACCCAGAATCAACAGTTTTAGTATTTTTTGTTTTTTAAAAAAAAATCTCTTTACATCTGAAGGGTAGAGTCAAGGATTGTGATGTAAAGGGGAACTAGAGGGTTCCCTTATCCAACTCCTACTCCCCTTCACCACCCCCCCTCCAAGAAACATTCTTCTGGATGGACTAGCAGATGGCCACTTGTCATTAATAGGGAACTCAGTGCTTCCCAAGTTCACAGCAATTCTGACAACATTTCATTTGGATGGATAACTGTGTTAGCAACATTCCACTGAGAAACAGAATCGAATTTGGAGAAGTGCAGAATACTCTGGCACACTATGGGTGTGATGATCCCCAAAGAATGGCCACACGCTCATCGCAAAGTGGTCTGTCTGAGACGAAGAGAATGATACAAGTTCTTCACAAAAGGAATGAGGGACAATTGCAGGTGAAAACACGATAACAGGGCATTTACAGGGATGGCTGTGTTCATCTTGTAGTGGGGGCTAGTGAGAAGTTTTCCCAGCATTCCGTGGGATCTCTCTCCCTCTCTCTGTCTGTGCTGTCTATCTGCCTGCCTCTTTCTCTCTCTCTCTCCCCTCTCTCTGTGTGTCTGTGTGTGTGCACATGCTCAGGAGCCTGTGTGTGGGATTGTTGAGACCAGAGGTTACTACTGGCCGCCTTCCTCTGTTACTTTCCACCCCTTTTTTCGAGACAGTGTCTAGCACTGAGCCTGGAGCCTCCCCCTTGTTAGACTGGCTGGCCGGTAGGTCTCAGGACCTTCCCGTCTCTGCTTCACAGCATTGGGTTTATAGGATATATGCCATGGGGTCCAGCTTGTTACATGGGAATAGGGATGTGAGCTTGGGTCCTCATATTTGAGCAGTGAGTATGCTGCCCGCTGAGCTGTCTTTCCCAGCCTGCCATGTGATTCTTTTATTCTGTTTTGTCTATTGTGTCAACAGCTCCCAGGGCCTTCACTGTACTGTTTCCCGTCCTAAAATTTTAATTTTCACAAATTAAAGTTGAGGCTGAGTTATTATTTTAATCGATCGATATGCAAAATGGATAAGGCACAATTAAAAACAAAGAAAGTGGGAAGTAGTCTTGACCACACTGGCAACAGGACAAGACTCTCTGAACAGGACACCGACAGCACAGAAAATAAGAAACAGCAGTCAATCAACAGGAGCTCATGAAACTGAAAACGCTTCTGTATGGCAAAGGCCACCATCACACAGAGAGTGGCAGGCTGCAGAATGGGAAGATCTTTACAGCTACACATCCAATGGAGGCTGAATATCTAAAATATATAAAGAACTAAAAAAAAAAAATTTTGGACATCAAGAAAACAAATAATCCAGTTTTAAAATGGGGGGCAGCACTAAACAGAGAGTTCTCAAAAGATGAAACACAAGCGGCTGAGAAGTAGCTAAAGAAATGTTCACCGTCCCAGTCATCAGGGAGATGCAGAGCAAAACTTATTCCATGATCCATGCAGCTCAGGCTGGCAGAGATATGTAGGAAGAGGAACAGTCACCCACTGCTGGGGGGAGTGCAAACTTGTACAGGTAGTGTGACAGTTCCTCAGGAAGCTGGAAATAGATTGACCCCAATATCCAGCTATACAACTCTTGGGCATATAGCTAAGAGGGGTCTACATCTCACAACAAAGATATCTGCTCATCCATGGTCATTGCCTCTCTTTTTACAATTGCCAGAATTTGGAAGCAGCCTAGATGTCCATCAACAGATGAACAGATAAGGAAAATATGGTACATTTACACAATGGAATATTATTCAGCTGTTAAAAGCGAAATCATGTAGTTAACAGGCAAGTGGATGCAACTAGGAAAACAAATCATCCCGAGTGAAGTAATCCTAACCCTTACCCCAAAAGACAAATATGGTATGTATTCTCTTATATGTAGATGTTAGCTTTTAAGCCTTCAATAGGCATGCTCCTATTTGTATAACCACAGAGATTATGGGGAAGGGGAAGATCTCCCAAGGAAGTAAAATAGAATATATACAGTCATAGAGAGGCATGGGGGAAACTGGAATAGAAGGATTAAATAGAAAGGGTAGGGAAGAGGGGGTAAAGCAGAGAATACAGAGAAGGACAACTAACACTAAGGGCCATTTGAGGGGTCATATAGCATCCTACTACAGTAGAAGCTTCTTAAAATATAGAAAGAACACCAAATAGTGGGGTTGACAACACCCCAACTAGACATCTCTTGCCACCAAGTATAACTTGCAGTGCCAGAATTGGGTTACATCTAAGTTGTTGGCCACAAGGGCCCCATGGAAATCCTCAAACAACCCAGGCTATTGCCAAGGCTATCGGTTGTTCTCCACAAACTGATGGTAAGACCCTATTGATGAAGACAACAATTACATATTTAACTCATGGTGAAGTGAAGCTAGCGCCTAACTAGAGCCTTCACCCCCAATGACTAGTGTTCATGATACCAGAAAGCACTTTGCATGTGACCAGAGGAGAAAGAAACACCAACCCAGCTACGAACCCTTCAATCTGCAATGGTGCCCTGCCTGCATGATACACTGGTGCAATAGTGGCACAAAAGTTGTAGGAGTAACCAACCACAATTTGATCAGATTTAAGGCCTGCTCCGTGAGATGGAACTCATGGCCAACACTGCTAGATGGCCAAGGACCTGGTACTAGATACCCAAGAGATAATCAAATACTATTGTTCTGCTAAAGGAACATAATAATAAAATGGCTCCTAATGACATTCTGACGTACCCATAGCCACCATCAGAAAAGCTTCCTCCTGAAGTAGATGGGACCTTAAACAGAGGCTCACTGCTGGACAAAGTGCAGAGAGTTAGAGACTTTGGAACACTCAGAACTAAATGATATGGCTTTCATTAAACTCCATCAGGGCTCGGGGAACTCTGCAGAAAATGAGACAGAAAGCTTCTAAAAGCCAGTGGGGATGGAAGACACCATGAAACAGTGTCTGCCAGACACAACAGGACTAACACATGTATGGACTTAAAGACTGTGGCAGCATGCACAGGGCCTGCACAGGTCCAAGCCAGATGGGGTTCCTGTGCTCAGGGGGGAAGTGGACGTAAGCCCCTGTCCCTAAACAAAAAGCTGTCTCCAATTGACAGCAGCTTGCAAAGGAAAAAGATAATTTTCTCTAATAGAGTCTCAATGAGTATACAAACCGCATTTAAGAGTAGGCCCCATGTCCAGCAGTGGATGACCAAAACAAAATGAACTCAATGGTATTTTTGGAGATTTTTTTTTCTCACAATGCTTTGTTTGGACATTTTGTTTACCTTACTGGCCTTTGCTTAACTATTATAGTTTCTAATTTTGCTTTTATGGAGTGTGTGTGTGTGTGTGTGTGTGTGTGTGTGTGTGTGTGTGCTTCTTTTTTTCTTTATGTCTTTTTGAAAAATTCTGTTTTGTTTGTTTTTAATGTGCCTGTTTGTTTTCTACAGAGAGAGAAAGAAGGCATAGATTCCATGGGTGGGGAGGTGGGGAGAATCTCGAAGAAGATGCGGGCAGGGAAACTGCAACAAGAATATATTGAATGAAAAATATTTTCAGTAAAAAAAAAAAAAAAAAAAGAATTTGTGTGCCAGGGATGACCAATAAATGTGATGTACCAGGCACCTGGGATCAGTATCAGCCCCCAAGAAGAGACAGCTCTGCACTGTTACTTGGTAGAAACAGGGAGGAGTGGAGTAGTCAGTCTTACTTAGAAGTGAGCAGGCAGAGGCCCCAGGTGACATCTGGCTCCAGGAGGGGGAGCCTCCCATTGTTTCATAGTTCCCTTTTCTTATATCAAAATCTGTTTCTGTATCTCTCCAGTCCATCGGCCCTGTAACCCAGAGTACGCTTAATCCCTGTTCCAAATGAAAGATAAAAGCAGCATGCTACCCTTGAAATATTAAGCCACAGTAATTTTCATTCCCCATAAGTGATGGTGCCCTATGACCCCTCTCTCTGTGAATCAATGGGTTCCACCACTCCCGGGGAAGGCTGAATACATAACTAGAACAAAGCCATTACTCGGCTTAGAGTGTCAAACTAAATTTCTTAAGTTCACAGCAAGATAATTCCAGGCTTTGTTAAAAGAAAAAGGGTTTTGCCTAAATCCAAAAAGTTTTCTTTTTCAACCTCTTCGAAGCTATGCCAGGGGTTCAGGGCACAGGTTTACTGTAAGGCTGAGGTCTTGGAATGGCTTGTGTGAATTTCGGAAAGTCCATCAAGACTTCCTGAGGGCTATGTGCTCTCCTGCGATGCTAAGGAGAGAGGTTTTAAGATTGCCAACTTTACATATTCTTTCCTGAAATTATCTACATCTAAGATTTGTTGGGATGTACTGGCTCTCCTCTGTCACCTCAGTCTTCCTCTTCCAACAATTCCTTTTCTAATTTCGTACAAAAGAAAGTCATACACCCCACCACTTGAATTCCTACAGTGGAGCATGGCCCCAGGTGACAAAAACCTCCAGGGCACTGAATGTCTGGCTGTTTGAAGAACCGCATATCCCTGGGGAGGAGTGCCAGGCGGGTTCACAGAAGACAGTAAGGCAGCATCCATTCATCTTTGTTTCTACATACTGGAATTCACATGGGACATGGCTGCCATGGAGTACTTGAGCTGAAAAGCTAAATCAAGGTTTCTCCTAACAGAGAGGCATGGCTCGTTAGCACGGCAGCAGACCCGACTCTGTGGGTGAGGCTCAATGTGAACACATTCCACTGAATGCTTTCATTCAGTGAAAATTGACTTAGGAAATCTGTGTGTTCTCAGGTTCCAACAAAAAAGAAATTTAAAGCACACACACACGATATAAAATATACCATGGGAGATATCTTTTGCAGCTATGGAAACCTCGTGACAAAAAGCTGACTTGGTGGATATGGAAGTTTCCAGAATTCTTTAAAGAGTTCAAAGGAAGAGAAGGTTTGCTAAGAAGCAGAGCAGAGGCAGGATAGGACAGAAAGATACTGTGTGGAGTAGATTTTGTCAGCTTGACACAAGCTACAGTCAGGAAGAGGGAAGGAAAAGGGAACCACAAATGAGAAAACACCTCCATCAGATTGGCCTGTGGGCATGATGTCTTCGGGGCATCTTCTTAATTAATGATTGATATGGGAGGGTCCAGCCCGCTGTGATCTGTGTACTCCAGGTAGACGGTCCTGAGTGGTAAAAGAAAGCCACCTGAGCAAGCCACGGAGAGCAAGCCGGTGAGTAGCACCCCTCCATGGTTCCTGCCTCTTCTGCTTCTGCTCCCATTCTGACTTCGCTCGTGATGGACTGTTATCAGGATGTGTAAGTGAAGGAAACTCAACCTTCTCAGATTGCTTTTGTCTTGGTATTTATCACAGTGATAGCAAACTAGGACATGAAGCTGCAGTAGGAAGGGTAGAGAGGTAAAGGGGGAGTTTAGATGGAAAGGTGGGAGCTCCCACCACCCCTCACCATAGGAAACTAAACAGTCAAGAAGCCAATACGCAGTGAAAATGTGGCAATCATCAGCTTCATTTGGAGGAATCAAGAGTATGGGGAATTGTTTCTTGACTGAACGGAATATCGCCAGCCTTGTAGCCTCCCCTGGAATCCTCCCCATGGAATCACCACAGGGTGGAAGAGACTGAAGCCAAACGTTAGGCAGGAAAAGTGCTAAGAGATCACCCAAGCCTGACTCCACTCGGCTGCCAGGCCTGATGTCACACAGCTGACCTGTGGCATGGCAGAACTTTCCAAGGCCAAAGAAACTGAGAATTATGAATGGTGACTCTTTAGGGGGAAATGACAGCCAGACTTTCAGGGTTTCTTATCTTCTGATTCAGGAGGAAAAGAGCCCTAGGCCTGGAGGATAGTTTTAAACCAAGAGATTCCTTATTGCAAAGTGCTAAGTTTTGGTTGTTTTTGGATCAAACTTAAAAATTCTCTGAAAAATCAAGTGTTTTCCTCTGCAGACTGAAGGTTGACTATTAATCTTAGTTCTTGGACCAAGACACATTGATATGGCTTATTTACTTAAATTTAAATTTACTTTTAATATGCTTTTGATTTTCAAAGCTAGATTTAGTTCAGAACTCACCTTCCCAGTGTTAATAGTATGAAATGTTCTAAGTATGATTTTCCACAAGCTCCCTCCATCTTCCCTGAGATCTGAATTTTAGCATTACTGCATTAATAATCTATTTCTTCATAATAAATTATCTCAAAACTTAGTGACTTGGAAATCTGCATTTTTTTTCTCCTCCATGGTGTCTGGGGCTCAGAAACCTATATGTATCTCTGCCAGGAATCTGCTACCTCAGGGTCTCCCAGAAGGCTGCACTCCAGTCGTCTTAAGGTTGGACCAAAAGGTACTATGCTTCCAAACTCCCTCACATCACTGTTGACAGCTGCTGTCGCCATGGTTATTGCTTGTGACATGGTTTCATGCAGCCAAGATTGGCCTTGAAAATGATTCTCCTGCCTTCTCCTTTCACCAAGTGCTGGGGTTACAGGCATGTATCACCATACCCAGTAAGTCACTAAATTCGGGAGTCTCAATTTGGGAGCCATCTCTGTAACTGACTACATAAATCGGTGTCCAACTTTCTTTTAGCTTGGTTCTTTAACCAAAGAAATACAGAGAGGTGCCTAGGAAAAAATCATAAGGAAGGACTGGAGTGTTGTTTTGTATTAAATTCTTACTATCCTGCTTGTGCGAAATGCCACCAGGATCATGACGGCAATGTTAACTCTTGATATTTTTCTGATTTGGCTTTCTGCTTTCTCTTATTTATCACCAGATGTGCAAAAGAACTAAGCTCTGGCTTCTCATGAGCGGAGTGTAATTCTATCTCTAAGGTCTGTCCAAGGCCAGGGACTTCGGTTCTATCCAGTACTAGAATATTATCTGTTGATTTCTGAATAAAATAAATTTACTTATCTGCTGCTAAGAAAAGATAAATTTGTCCTTGCATGGGAGAAGAGACATCACAATCACGAAGGTGGTTTTCCCCAGGTAAGACTTATCCATTGTACTCCAGATGTGCTAACCCCTGTGATTTCCACAAATGCTGGAAGCTTGACTGATATTTAACAAATAGCTCCTGATTTGTAGTGCTTGGCAATTTTGAAATACTCCACCATGGCTGAATTAGCATTATCAAGTCACTGAAAAAGTGTACACAGATCTTCTCTTGCAAGACAAGAGACAACCTAAGAATAGCTTGGAGATCTGCCCCTTTGTCAGCTCAGCTCAGGACTCCAGGAGCTTGTTGGAGTATGGTGAAGTACTTAAGGACTTTAAAGGTGATGGGTGCCACGTATGACCTTTGAACTGCAGCAGAGGCTTTACCTTCAGCAGACCTGTGGCATTTCCCCAGTAGCAGGTCATCCTCTTGCTTCAAGGTAGTCATGAATTCTTTCAGATACTTGGGGGATATTACGAACTATCAATGCCTGGGTTTGAGCCCTAGAGATCATCATTCAAGTATCAGCGCTTGGGAATATTAGAAAGCAGATGGTTTTTAATGGGCAACTGTGATGGTTTGAATAGAGACGCCCCGCCCCCCACATAGGTTCATATATTTAAATGGTCCATCTTTAGGGAATGGCATCACTTGACAGTCATTATGTGTGGCCTTGTTGGAGGAAGTGTCACTGGGGGTGGCCTTTGGGATTTCAAATGCTCAAGCCAGGCCCAGTGCCTCTATCTGTCTGCTGTCTTCAGAGCCAGATGTAGAACTCTCGGCTACTCTCCAGCACCATGTCTGCCTGCATGCTGCCATGCTCCCTGCCAGGATGAGAACGGACTAACCCTCTGAGACTGTAAGCAAGCCCCAATTAAACGCTTTTCTATATAAGTGTTACTGTGATCACTGTGTCTCTTCACAGCAATAGAATATTGACTAAGGCAGCAATGAAATAAAAATATCTCCTACTTACGGAATTGGTGAGTGGTGATGGTATTTTCACTCTCGGCCTAATGAAGGAAAGCAAACCTATGTGGCCAATCTCAAAAGGAGAGGGGAGAGACTAGGCTGGACCAATCCCACTACTGAAAGGTCAAACTGAGCGAAAGTGTACTCTGCTTCCTGCATTGGCCCAGAAAAGATTTGTAGTTTTTGAACCCTTAAAAAGCGCTAGTAGTTCTTCCTCCTCCTCCTCCTCCTCTTTCTCCTCCTCCTCCTCCTCCTGTAGCAAACATTTGGAAGAAGTTTTTGTTATTTTGGTTTTTGTTCAAACGCAAAATGGCGTTTGGATTGGGTTTGTGTTCCCGCCCCAGGTGTGGTAGATGTTTATGGGCTGGATTTGAAATGCTTGATGCGGTGGCTATAATTTGGTTTGGTGCAGTAGTTCTGGCACCTGTAGCTTGTTCTTGGGATTCTGTGCTGCTTAGGTTTATGGGAACTTTTGTTTAGAGTATAAAAGGTTTGAAACCCCAAGAGCTGGGGTGAGTGTTGGTTGGTGGTTTGTTGGTTGGTTTGTCTGACGTTAGCGTGTTGATTCTTACTTAAAAGAACAAAGGTTGGCAAGACAGAGTTTACAGATTGTGCACTCAGACACTGGTCTGACTCACTGTCAGCTAGTCCTCTTCAAGCTCAGGACAGCCTAAAAAAGGCTGTGAAGATTTCTACCTTACTCTCATTCTATATCAAGGCCGCCTGCAAAAGCAGTGAAAATTTCTATTTTTCCTTTCTCTTTTCCTAAATCAAGGGTTAGACATTTTAGCTAACAACTTCATCCTCCTCCTCCTGCCCCCCCTCACCCCTACTTTCTCCTTTCTCCTCCTTGTTTTCCTCCTATATCCCAGACTGGGCTTCAACTCTACATCCTCCTGCCTCCAGCTCCAAGCGCTGAAATTACAGATGTGTGTGATTCTCCCTTTAGTTGAGTGTGGGACATGCTGAGTTTCTAAGAAAGCTGTTGTAGATAACTTAATTTCTGCTGTATTTTGAACTGAGGTAGGCTGGTATTACTCATTGTGACATCTAGTTCAAGTTTCTCTATCTGTATTAGATTTACATCTCTTTTCTTTTAACTAGAGGAAAGCAAAAATACACCACACACACACCCTACTCCACAGCTTGTGCAGTTGGATTTCCCCTGTTTGGGGGAAATAAAAGTACATCCCAACTGCAATGGATAAGCCAAGCCCTGGGAAAACCACCTCGTGATCATTTTGTATTTTTGTAGCATTAACTTAATCCCTGAAATAAAGTGTGTTTAGAAGTTTACCAACTGATAAAATTGCTACTTCACTATTGAATCACTTTTGTGTAAAATATTTCACACAACAATCCACATGTCAGCCCCCAAGTCCACAGCTGATACAATTAGGACCCTAAGGATCTGCTCAGTGCTGCCTGTGATCAGCCAAGCAGAAGGGCAGTATGGGACAGAGAAGACACGGTACAGATCTGACTCAGTGTCCTGACAAGGGCACAGGCCAAGGTGACTTTGGTTCCATTGGTTTTATTATTTTTAAAAAGTGTCATGAAACTGAAACCTCAGGGGTATCAATGAACTGAAATTTCATAGGTTCTTTCCCTTAGTTGAGTGGGTACTGACAAATTCAGAAGATAAGATTTTTTTTTTTTTTTGAATTTCTATCCCTTCTAGATAGGAAGAAACAAGTGAGTTTGAACTCAGGTATCATTCTTGTGACAACAGTGACCTCCTGGAAGGTTCAGAGAGCCCAGTGACATACTTGGGCATGGGAGGAAGTAAGAAGACATATGTCCATGTTCAATCTTTCCCCAAGATTCTTACTTAAGACCAGTGTTCCCCTCGAATCTTATTAGGTACTTCTGAAGTGAGAGGATCCGAGAGATTCCGCGTCCTGTCACTTTCTGCTATGAAGCATCCAGTCAAGGCAGTACTGGCTCTGAAAACAATTCAACCACAAAAGGATACCTGTGAGTCTCTAGTAAGCAGCTTCAATTCAGGCTGTGTCTTTATAATGGTCAAACTACCATGAGTGGATTGATCTAAACATCTGATCTGTTTAATGAAACTTCATATTTAATGCTGTTTCAGCTAAGGCAAGAAGAATTGCTTTTGATGCTTTTACTTTTCAGACAGCTCATCAGACACAGCCTATAATGTAAGAGAAACCATGGCCTTCCTTTCTTATACCTCCTTAGATTTTGAAGATGGTGGTTTCTCTTTAAGCCATATGACACCACGGTATGATCTGAAAAGTAATTGAGTACTTTAGGAGTTAATCCAGCATAGACTTTGAAGCAGAAGCAACCCCATCACTAATAGCTACTTGGCAGAACGATCCTTCCTCCTGGCTCTTCAAATTGGATGTAGTAATTGCTCTGGAATTTAAAACTCATCTGGGGAATTCCTTGTTTCACATTTAGGGCACAAATAGCTAATGGCTTGGCCATGCTGTGTGTGTGAGTGTGTGCCTATGTACACGCCCAGCTTGGGTGGCAGTGGCCTGGTAATCACTGGATGCATAAATATGGCTTCTTCTCACTGCAAAGATCTGAAAAATCTTTTAATTAACCAGGTTGTAAGGATCAAAAGCAGGAAATCAGTCACCTGTTGGCACATGTGTCTGTGGGGAGGAGTCCTCCATAGAAGCATTTCTCAGATGGGTGCTCTGTGCACCCATTGTGCTCCAGCTGCAGAGATGCCCACCTTCATGTTAGTTTGGGAGTGCCATCACCATTAATAAAACAGTGTGGGGCTTGTTTCTTCAGAGCAATGATTTAATCTCCTATGAAACTGAATCGCTTTCTCTCACCCGGCTCTCTTTATGCCTGTTATCTTGATTAGATCAGTCTGCAATGCTCCCCACTGCCAAATGTACTACATTTCCTGAGAGTGGGGATGTACATCAAGACTTCCGCTTCCTCCTGTCCTCCCTAAATGTTTAGTTCTATGTAATAGCACCTATATACAAATAAGTCTGGGAATTAACTTTTATAATGGTCGCTTTTGGCTTATTCTAGTAATTTTTACTATCTCTCCTCAGTAACTGGGGATGTTTGGTCTCGTTGGAATTTCTGCTGTCAGGAGCTACTCATCAGTCAACATAAACCCACAAACGGTCAAACATTCCTACATCTTAATTGCTTGAAATACCGAAAGAAATTGAGTCACTAAACTAGTCCTGAACTAGGGATGAGTCTCTGATTTGGTGATAATTCAAAGGATCAGTGAAGAAAAAGCGTTACTGCTTACTTACGGAAATAAGAAGCCAGAAAGCAGAGGCCTTGCTCTCAGCTAGCTGGAGTTTAGCTAGAGAGGACTAATGAACAGGAGACAGCAATGTCCTGTGTCCCAACAGTGCTCTGTAAGCTCAGAGTCAAATGCGAGCCCAAGGATGAGTTAGGGAGTCAATAGTTGAGGAATGAGGTTGACTGAATCAGATTAAAGGAGAAGGTTTGGGATGGCAGAAGGGAATATACAGACATTCCCAGTGAGGCCTGACCAGGCAAAGCCATGTCTGAGTAGGGGTAACCAGTGTGCTCAGGGAGACAGCCGTCTTGCCGAGGGCAGGTGGTAAGACACATGTAAACTTAATAGGTACAGGTCAAATTACTGGGAGCATTTAAGGCCACACAGAGAAGCTTGGAGTTAATGTGACAGAGGACCAGGAGCAGCTGGGGGATTTTGACAGAGGGAGTGACTTTATTACAGTGGTATTTCCAGACTCCGTTTGGAGGATGAAGAATGACCCAGCACCAGGCTGTTCACTATTGGCGAGGTGAAACAGAGCTTTCAGCTGTGGTGAGAACTGTGGGGGAGGGGTAAGAGATGCTCCAAGGAAAGTCTAGTCAGTCTTGGTGCCTGGCTAGGTATGGTTGGGGGGGGCAGTAAGGACAGAGTACAGAGGGAGGAGTCAAAGACAGAACAGTGGAGCTGAAGAAGAATCTGTCTTTGCAGACGATGAGTTTGAATGACAGTGTGCAGTGAGGGAGGAACTGTAGAAGACCTGTTTCAAGAAATACTGCAAACCACTTTTTAAAGCCAAGAGTACCTCTGGTCTCAGTAACCAGGACAGCAGTGTTGGGCTCACGTGCTGTGAAGCTGATGGTCCAAGGTAAGATGTGAGGAGTTAAGTCTACCCAGAGGCATCCTTTGGTGTCTTACTTTACCCGAAACTCCGCCCCAGCAGCAAGTGATGCCAGACTGCAACCATGGCAGGGCCTGGAAGCCTAGCTAGTTAGAATGTCTCAAAATACAAAGTTAAAAGAGGACTGGGGTTAGCCTAAGGGTAGAGCACTTGTCTAGCATGTAAGAGGCACTAGGTTCAATCCCCAGTACCCCCACCCCCCAAATCAGAAACTTCCTGCCCAAAAGTTCCATCCTGGTGTGTTTTAAGATGTTTCTATGGCAGGAAGCTGGCTATGAGGTCACAGCCGTAAAACAGTCCAAGAGGATGCCGAGCACCAAAGACCAAACCCGGGCTTGACAGCATCAGGATGCCGAGCACCAAAGACCAAACCTGGGCTTGACAGCATCAGGATGCTGAGCACCAAAGACCAAACCCGGGCTTGACAGCATCAGGATGCCGAGCACCAAAGACCAAACCCGGGCTTGACAGCATCTGTAGAGCTGACTAAACTGAGTGCTCTTTTTTATTTTTTCCCTATTTTTCTTTTTCTCTTTTCTTTCTTTCCTTCTCTATTTCTTTTGCTTCTTCTTTTTAAAAATTTGGTCTTTTTGAGACAGGGTCTCACTATGTAGCTGTGATTGTCCGGAACTCATCACAAAGATGAGGCTGGCCTTAAACTCTGCCTCCCAAGTGCTGGCTAAAGGTGAGTGTCACCACACCCAGCTAGACTGAGCACTTTTTAGCAGGAAGAAATGACAGAAGAAATTGATTGACTGACATGGGTCAAATTATTGATTGACTGACATGGGAAATGAGTAAAACAGAAGATTCGAGACTGATGTCTGCTATGGGAACTGATAAGTTCTGGCTTAAGTCACTGAGAAAGAAAAGCCTGGAGGGAAAGTGAATTGAACAAAGAAGAGTACCATAAATTTAGTTTTAGACATGGTGAGAGTCAAAATAATGACCCCACTCCAAGCCGTTCAACATCTATGCCCAAAACCTGTGAATATACCACACCAAGAACATTTCACTTAATCAAACACCTAAGGGCCACATGAGTCAAGTATATAGAATCCCATTGCCTGAAAACGTCTATTAACATGTTTGGAGACAATCTAAAAGGGTCAGCACTAAACTTTGAGAGTGGGCGTCGGTGGCTTGCAAGGAAATCTTAGAACTATTAGAGACACGTTTTACAAGATTAAATTTTATTTATATTGTATGTGTGTGTGTGTGTGTATGTGTGTGTGTGTGTGTGTGTGTGTATGTGTGTGTGTGTGTATGTGTGTGTGTGTGTATGTGTGTGTGTGTGTTTGTGTGTATCTGTGTCTCTGTCTTTGTGTACCACATGCATGTCGGTGCATGCTGACCGTGGAGGTAAGAAGTGGACATCAGAACTCCTGGATCTGAAGTAATAGCTGGTTTTGAGCTGCCTTATGTAAGTTCTAGGAACTGAACTTGGGTCCTGTGGGAGAGGAGAGTGCTCCGAAGCATCTCACCAGCCTCAAGAGAGAAAATTTTAAAGTAACTCTAACTTATCAATGGTTCTTGATGTAGCAAGAGACTACATAGTATGATGGTAAGCAAGAGCAGAAATGGTTTTGAGGTTTAAAAAAAGGTTCTAGGGGACAAGGAGAGGACTCAGCAGCTCACGGTGGCAGAGGAACCCTTGTTAGGTCCCAGCACCCATGTAGGACACCTTACAATCGCCTGTAACTCCAGATGAAGGGTACCAGTCATCTCTGGCCTCTTCAGCTGCCTCAACTCACACACACTGTGAGAGCTAAAATTATGTTGAAAGTTTTAATTATTGTGCCTAAGAGATCTATAAAACAAAAATGCCTCTAACCTGTAAGCACCACTTGCCCAAGGACAGATAATTTCCTGAAATGCTGGAGGATATTGTTCATGTAGGATAACAAGCCGCATGTTTTCACTTCTATAAACAAGTTTGGTTGACCCAACTGCACAGGATGTGCTTGATCACACATGGGTACGAGGTACATAGGCAGGAAGCATCTCAAAATGTATGCTTGCCCCTGATTGGACAAAGATGGGAAGTACGTCACCTTATGAGGTTTCTCTTTATAGGGCAACTTATACTATACGTATACAACTTATTCTCTGACTAATTTAACTCATGTCCATTCTCTGGAAATCCTTGGAATGGACTTGGCCAGTGGCCATTGTCTTGGCTAGTATTTGATAAAGCTTGCTTTAAATTTGGCTCAAAGACTGTGGTAATGATCTTATTCTTGCCCAGTGGGATTGACAGTACGCACTTCCACACAGATATAGACACATAAAAAACATAATTAAAAAAGAATAAATATCGCTAAAGATTTGGATTCTGAATATTAACGATACTGTATTAGTCAACTTCCATTACTACAAGAAATGCTGAGGCAGGCAATTCGTAAAGAAAGGAGATTTGTTTAGGGTAACGATGAAGCATGCGTGAAGCCGATGAGCGATTACAACTTGAACCAGGAGCACGAAGGGTCAAGTAGGACCAAACTCAGGCCTTGTACAACTCTCTTCAGAAAAATACTAAGGAATCCAACAAGAAGTGCCTACCAAAGGGATGTCCACTAACCTAAAGACCTCCCCTAGGCCCCCCCTGCTAAGGTTCCGCCATTGCCCTGTGGACCATGCCTTCTCTTACAATGGGCTCTTTGGAGACACTCAACCACACAGCCAACCCACAGCAAATTCAATAATCAACGTGTTTTGTTTGTATTTCTTTCTTATATGTGTGCAACAGTCTAATGGTAGTGTTTCAATAATTAGGAAATGAAATGTTTAAGTGAGAAATATCACATTAGCCTAACTAACGCAGTTTTTATTCCCACCATTTTAAAACAATGATGAGTTTACAATTGAATGATGTCATAAGCTTGACGGTCTTTGAGGATGTGGGGAAGGGGAAGGCTATACAGAGAGAATGGATCCTAAAATGAACAGCCAATCCAGAGGGGAGCGTTTAAGAAATAGTATTGCCAAGCAATGTGACAATGTCTATCTAGAGTCATTCAAACGCATTTAGATTCCTTTACCTCATTGATGGCAGTTTGTCCCGAAGTTATCAGCAGAGAAAGCGTATTAGTTAATGGAGATTACGTCTATAAGGAAGCGAGGCAGGCACGGAGAATATTTCAGAAGCCGGGCTCTGAATTCCAAGTTCCAGCCCTTTGACACTGGCCATCACAGCAGGCTCCGTGCCAAACTAGAAACACAGTCCGTCACTATTCAAAATTCAGTAGTGGCTCTGGTGAGCTTTGGAATTCTAAACGTCTTTTTCCCTCTCCAAAAGGGTGTGCAGAACATCCCATCTTCTCCATGCAATGTCATATTTCTACTTACCAAGAGGGGAAAGGTAGCTGGGTCACCGTGATATCATCTAATGCAATGCCCTGCTGTTGGACAGTTTCTGGCAGAGTCATTCATGGGCTTCTTTGACGGAGTGCAACACCTTATAAAGAAAGAGTTGTCTGAAGCTACTTTCCATCAAAGGCCATGGAGATGGAGGGCACTGAGAATTTCATAGACACTCTAGAACTACACAATCTTGAAAAGGGCATATTTTCTTTTATAACAGGGAGAGAGAAAGAGAGAAAGAGAGAGAGAGTTGGGGGGGAATTTAAGTACTTCCAAATAACCAAATATCCGTTATTTTTGTACATCACTAGTATACTTTTTACATATCGCTGAGCTAACACACTATTAACAAGAATAAAAGACAAGATAAACATTGAACAGAATTACCAAAGAAACTTCAATAAAAATATATCTTTACATACAAAATTATAGTAGCTGTGTGGGCTACCGAATGGGGCTTTGAATGATTGCTTCATTTAGTCTGAATTTTGTGAGGCATGATAATGTGGTTTTGGAACCATAATAGATAAAATACATGATTTGAACATTGTTGTTAAGGGAATAAAGCCATGGATATAATTTATTAAAAAATACAGAAGAATCACAAACTAAGTATAAAATAATTTATAGAAATTATAAATACATGCTCAATCAAGAGGTCTGATCTAAGCAAATGGTGCTTGCAGCAGAAATCCCTGACCATAACAATACACTTGCTCTCATATTTTTCACACCAGAAGTAAATTTGTTGTGATAGTTGTCACAAAAACAAAGTGGAATGTCATGGGACTTTTTAATAACGTCTTAATTCCTTAAACCAAAAGATTTCCACACATAATGGGTTTTACTCTACTCTGGAAATTGCGTATAATTATCACTCCCTTGGGATAAACTGGCGAAATCCTAGCCAAGGTGTAGCATTGTTGAATATTATTTTGTAGCTCCCTGAGGCCTGTGTTCTAGACAGCGAGTCCTCCCACCCTTGCGTTCAGGATGTTTTCTAAAACTTCCCATCTTGTTAGCAGGTGACTGTCTAGTTATAGTCTGATTTTGTACAATAATGACTTCTCAGGCTAATTAAATTCTGATTTATTTTTATGCAAAATGGCCCTAGGTATAATTTTGTCATTTGCATTTCTGAATCATTTTCCTTGATTATGTATTTTGACATACCTATGTGGATACGTGTGTGTGTGTGTGTGAGAGAGAGACAGAGAGACAGAGAGACAGAGAGACAGAGAGAGAGAGAGAGACCGCCTCTCCCCTCCACCCATGTAGTTGTAGCAGGAAAAGCAATGGTGGGGCAACATGATCTTCAAACTTCCTCTCCAAACTACCATAAACTCTCCAGAAAGGGGCCCATGACTTAAGATGGGCCATCCAGTCCTTTCTCTGAACATTTGAAATTGGAAGAAGGGGAGGGAGGGACAGAGAAGGGGGTTAGGAGGGAGGGAAATCATTCTCCCTCCAAGCAGCCAGGCCTACCAAGTGCACACTCTGAGAGCTATTGAAGACCCTATCTCTGGCCCATAAACTTGGAGTCAGAGAGAGAAGCAAGAGAAAAAGCAGATGCAGAGATGAGAAATGGGCAGAGTTCTGGCAGTATCCAAGAGCATGAGTCTAGTCCCATCCTCAAATCCCAAACAGATCTATGCCTTTGGGTTCTGTGAGATTCCACGCATTCAAAAATAGTACTTCAAACAATTAATACGGCACAGGTGTGGGGGGGGGAAAGCAGGGCAAAATAGCTGGTACTTGGCCTGCCACTGTTACTCTGAACATAATCCTCTGGCGATGAAGCATGACATTCTGAGACGTCCCTGGGGGTTGAGCAAGGTTCATTGAGGCGGTGAGTAGGTACTAGGGAGTTTCACAGTAAAGGAACGAAGTGTTCCAAGTCCAAACAACCAGAGTCATCACAAAGGAGCAAGTATCAGCTCTGTCTGGATCTTTCCAAGAAGTGTTGTCTCACTGAAGCTAGTTTAAACAGTTCCTATACAAACTGAAGACAAGTCCCAAAGAATATGACTTATGCTGCATGCAATTCATCATCTGTTTTACTGGCCAGTTTTGATGGTAACTTCATAAAGCCTTGTAGGCTGGAAGAAACCCGAAAGTAATTTCATGTGCGTTCCCACCACAATTTACTTTCCATCCTAATAATTTATCAAAAGGTGGGGAGGGGGGGGATCTGTTTTCCCACTCAGTGATACAACATAATAAGCAAATTTTCATGTTACAATTTAATATTTGTTTATTGTGGGAAAAATTTAAAATTTTTGTATTTATTTTATTTTGTATTTAAAAATTTTATTTTCTACTGATTGTATCCAATCAAAATAAGTTAAAAAAAATAGTTAATGCAACCGTGTCTGTATATAACCTGACTTTATGCATTTGTATAACCTCTAGGTTTTGCAAGAATAATTGAATACAGAAACCATCATTGTTTATTTATTTAGTTAGTTAGTCAGTTTGTTTGTTTTTTGTTTTCTTTTTTCAAGACAGGGTTCCTCTGCTGTAACTCTGGCTGTCCTGAAACTCACTCTGGAGTCCAGGCTGGCCTTGAAATCACAGAGATCTGCCTGCCTTTGCCTCCCGAGTGCTGGGATTAAAGGCATGTGCCATCACCACCTGGAAACCATTATTGTTTTAAATTTTATTTTATTATTTTATGTGTGTGGTGTTTTACCTCCATGTATGTGCAATATGTGTATGCAGTACCAACAGAGGCCAGAAGAGGGTGTTGGATCCCTAGAGCTTGAATTACAGCTAATTGTGAGCTGCCATATGGGTGCTGGGAATCAAAACTGGGTTCTATGAGAAAGCAGCCAGTGGTTTTAAACAGTCAGCCGTCTCTCTAGGCTCTGGGAACCATCTTTTACATGGTATTTTGTGATGACTTTCCACAAAGCCCAGATCATTTTACAATGTGTTTCATTTCCTGTGTTGAGACACACATTGAAGGAGGAAGATAAGCTTTGGTCGTGCAGGGTATGAGGTCCGTGTGGCGCTTGCTCCTGCTTGCAGTGCAGGTCTCATGAGAACAAGACTGACCTTATTTTCAAGGCAGAATTATTCATGTCACCGCCTCTCCTTTGGAAGTTGCTACGCTGGTCCTGTCTACCTGAGAAAGGATGAATTTCCACATCCAGCTGCAAATGCACTGAATTCCACCAAGCCCGTTCTTTAATCTCCATTATGAACTCCTGAGCTGCAAAATGGGAGGAAGACAAATGAGTTACGAAACTCCATATATCACTTGTCTTTCTTACTTTTATCCATTGGGAAGTTAAGATTTTTTTTTTAAGTAAGAAAATCTGTTGTACTTGATTACTCCAACTCGAATGTTGAGTACTGTTCAGAGATGCAATCTGTTGGTATATGCAGACTTGACAGATCGAATGAAATGGATAGTCACCTCCTGGGGTCGCAGCATCCTCTGTGGAGGGGGCACTGAGAGGACACAGAAAACTGGTCAGGTCTCAAGGAAAGGAAAGGTATAAGCTACGCTTTTTGAGAGTAGGCAGATGTGAGCTGCTAGTGAGCCTCCTGAAAGATCAAAATAAGAAAACTGACTGTCACACTGGTCTCGTGGAGAAGAGTGCAGTGTCCAAATAGAGAGTAAGAGTTTCTGAAGTCCACAGTCGTCACCCTCTGTGGATTGAATTGCTGAGCTCTGGAAACCTCATGGAAAAAGAGACTGGCAAATAAGGACGGACCCAGCTGTTCAGCAGGCCAAGGCTGAGGGGCACGTAAGGACGCTGAAGATCAGAAGTACCATTCAGTTGGAAAAAGGAAGACCTGAATAGAGAATTACCATTTCTATTTATAAATCAGAAAGCATCTAAATGTCTATGGAAATGGACATATTTATATATGAGCACATGGTGTAGAATAGTATACAGCCATTAAGTCTCACTTTTATTTATTTATTTATTTATTTTGGCTTTTCAAGACAGGGTTTCTCTGATGTAGCCCTGGCTGTCCTGGAACTCACTCTGTAGTCCAGGCTGGCCTCGAACTCACAGAGATCCGCCTGCCTCTGCCTCAGAGTACTGGGATTAAAGGAGTGCACCACCTCTGCAGGGCTAAGTCTTACCTTTAAAGACCAAGATAGGAATGACAAAGGGAGAATTTAGTTCTGCTTCAAATAAACACTTCTATCCTAAGAATTGATAATTATTTTATAATAAACACACAGCTTTGTAAGTATCTTAAAACCAATAAGTATATAAGGAAAGAGACAGGCAAAATTTTGATTTGTATAAAAAAGTTAGAGAGGGGGAGGGAGAGTGGAGGAGAGGAGAGAGAAGAGATTTACGTTTCTACTTGAAACTGCAAAAAGCATACACCAATTCTATCTTTTTAATTTTTGAATAATAATAAAACGATCACACACAAATAAGGTGAATAAATCTTATTTGCATGTGATTGTTTTGCTTGTATGTATGTGTGTGCACCACGTGCATGCTCGGTACCTGTGGAGGTCGTCAGATCCCTTGGACCTGGAATTTCAAATAGTTGTGAGCTCCCGTGTGAGTCCTGGGACTCAAACCCAAGCCGTGTGCGTGAGGAGCAAGTGCTCTTCACCACTGAACCATCTCTCCAGGCCCATGACTCTTTATTGTAAATAATTCAGTTAATAACTTCGGTCTTTCCTCGAGCACTATTGAGCATCATATATGTACTGTATTTGTTTATTCTCGGTGGTTCTGGGGGTCAGGGGAGAAAGTATGTGGAGGAGGTACAGCTCACTCTAAAGAAGTGATACCGAGGCCTCTGGCACACGAGGGTGACTCCCCATTGTGCAGAGCTCCCACGCCCTAGGTGTACTCAGCCAGCTGAGGAATGATGATGGTACTGGATGGTACACACATCTCTTCCAGAGTCTCTTTTGCGTCTGAGAATCTGTTTCTTATTCTTTTTTTTTTTTTTTAAATATGTAGGTCAGGAGAGAAACCCTTGCTATTTGTCATATACCATTACTCAGTTTACTTCCCACCAACATCTTTAAAATCTGGAAAAATAGCATTGACCTGCATGAACTTGACAGATGAGATTTAGACCACAGTCCTAACAGGTGAATAGTCATTGGTTGTAAGCTTCCATTTACATCTAGTGTACTACTCCGAGCTATGGTACCATCCATATAGCCTTGGGTGCCTTGGTGAAGGTCTTAAACCTAACAGGATTGTGTACACTGAGTTGTGTTTGTTTGCTTGTTTTTGTATTTTGAGAAGGGTCTCATTATGTAGGCTTGGCTGACCTACATCGACAAGGCTGACCTTGAGCTCATGAAGATCTGCTTACCTTTGCCTCCCAAGTGCTGGGATTAAAGGCCTAGATTACGCTACTTTCCAAAGGTTCAAAGTACCATCATGTTACACTGTTACTTCAGATTCAGCACTGCTGATGCCTCAGTGGCTCACAGACTCTTTTTCACATATGTCCACACAAGAACACATGTAGTGGGATTTCACCAAACATATTTGGAACAGGTATAGAAAAGAAAGTAGGTAATAGTTGCCTAACACTGAGAGGGCAGAGGAGAGGACATGGGCTTGACTGCCAGAGAGTACAGGGTGTCTTTGTGGGGTGATAAAATGATCTAAAATTACTTGGATGATGATTGCACAACTCAGAACATCCATTCCGAGTCTCGGTGGCGTTGCGTCCTCCAAATGGCTGAATCACATGTTGTGTCAATGTTATTTTAGTAAAGGCTGCTGTTAAAACGAGGAATGAAATCAGATTTTTGGGAGTTCTTTCATCCTCCCAAATTTCTGCCGCTGTAATGGAGGCTGTTGTACTATTTCCTAGATGTAGCTTCCCAGTCAGCACATCACTTGAGAAGTAGGATGTGGTCCTCCAGAGCAAATTCAGCTGTGAGTGAGTCAGTTAAGACACCAAACAACACAGCAAATCAAACTCAAACACTGCCAAGTGCTACACATGTGAAATATTAGGATTAGGGCCTGGAGGGCTGTTAGGGTGTTTGTTTGTGAGTGACAGGCCTTACTACATACGTCACTCAGACCTTGAACTCAGGGTTCTCCTACCCCCACCCCTTGAATGCTAGGATTGTATGTATGAACCATTCTCCCTGGCTAAACCTTTGTTTTTAATTGGGCCAAAGCATGAAAAGAGTGCAGATCAACAAGAGTAAAAATACTCTCCTTCATTCTTTGAACATCTGGGTAGAAGAAATTCTTTGATAATACAGACAGAACATGAAATTCTTGGTCAGTTCCAAGACAGTGACAGTATCCTCTGGAATCTGCTAGGAATCAGGTGGGTCCTGGCACTCTCCAGGAAGGCAGGGCTGCTGGTATGTGGCTTCCATTCCCACGTGAAGGAAGCCATCTATCTGGTGGACATCCCACAAGCAGGAGGACCTCCCATGGTCACCCAGGTCCCTCCTGCAGGGACCCAGCCATCCCACGGGGTCCTCTCACAGGCACCTGGCCATCCCACAGGCACAGATGTCATGTAGGCACCCAGACTTCATGCAAGGCCCCCAGACTCCAGGCAGGCACCTGAACTTCACACAGGCACCAAACAGCCTGCCAGAACAAGAATCCCATGGAGCCAGGCTCAAGCACATGGTGAATTCTGATGGTGTCAGCAACCCAGACAGATCTCTAACTGTCCTGGTCCACATGGGCATTTTGAGGTTTCTAAGACCCCCTCTTGAAAGGAGGAAACTCAACCTCTAGTATGGAGTATTCTTCAGATGGGACATCTTGCTGTTGCTCAGGATCAGGGTGATCCCAGGGTTTGGCAGAGTGTTCGGGGTCAGGTCTTGCTTGAGCTCCAATTGTCACCACACAGCCCTTATCATACTTATCGCCATCCATCCTGCCACCTTGGCCTTTGTGCTTGGAGCCCTTGGGTAGTCCATGCTGTCCCCCACCCTATCAGGGAGAGCAATACGAGTAGCAGTCATGTCCACAAGAGTGGCAGTATTGGCCTGGCGAGTGGTGAAGAAGCCAGGAGGGTCTGTCGGTCGCCAGAGGACAGGTCTCTTGTGTGGATTCTTAGTCCGGGAGATGAGACACTCTTCAGCTGGGCTTTCCTGTCACTGCTCAGGAGCAGGGTGATTCTGTGGGTTGGCAGCCAGTTTGGGAGCAGGACCTGGTCCAGCTCAGGCTGCTGCATCCGGCCCTGTCCTCATTGCCTGGCCTTTGTGCCTGCAGCCCGCACTGGTGCCACAGCACGTGCTCTCCCCTGCCCATCAGGGAGAGCAATATGAGCGGCAGCTGCAACTACAGGAGCGGCAAAGCTGGCCTGGCTGGAAGTGGAGAGGCCAGGATGGTCCGGTGGCGGTCTGAGGATCTATCTTTTGTCCCAGGTGTGCACCCAGGCCTGTGCCTCCTCTAGCCTTGTGTCTCCTAGTAGTGCTTGCTGCCCTGTCCTCCCCTCTCTTCCCTGTCCCTTCAGGGAAGAGAGTGCCTCTCTTTACAGTATATGTGCTTCATTCTTGGGGCTGCAGCTCCAGCCCGGTGGGTCACACTAAGGTGGCCAGTCTGCAGCCCCAACCTCAAGGCACCCCAAGTACCCTCCCTCTCAGGGACTCGCAGCTCCTAAGTCCTCCATCCTGTTCGTGACCATGTCTCCAGTTCAGTGTCCTCTGCACAGGCTGAGCCTGCAGGTTTTCTGTGCCATCCTTCCTCTCCACCCACAGCCAGCTGACCCTCCTCCCTCCAACGACTTTTAATTCATAAAGTTCCTCTCGCCTGACTAGGCACCTGTGTAGTCTCCCAGTCCATGAATATGTGAGAAGCCAGGGATGACCTGAGCAGGGGCCATAGGCAGCAGCCAAAGCCCTGTCAGATTTTGCTTTCTGCTCTCCGATATTTTGAGTTCAGTCCACTGCTCTGATCCTCCATCCCAGACTCTCCACACCCTTCCTCCTCCATGTCTCAGGCAGCACATTGAGTTGAATGGTGCCCTTGCCTGTCGGGTAGCTATGGTACCCGGCAGGCCTACTCGCACATTTCTCTGGCAGGCTGAATCCGTGGGCCAAACACATGGGCCGAGTGGGAGCCTCCCCGCCTTGTAGACAGCGACCCCCGCCCTTCAGAGGTACTGCTGCACCAGACTCTGCTCCCCACTTGCCTCTTCCGCACTGAGACTTAGCCGTGAAGGTCTGTCACTGCCTGCCATTGTGTCTTTCCAACCACTCTGATTTTTCATAGTTCTCCTCGATGGACCAGGTGTCATTGTAACAGGTGAGGGATGGTAGGCATCTTGTAGGGGCGGTGGGGCCGCTGCTGGAGCCCTGATGGACTCTGCTCATCACCCCGCCGCCATCTTGAATCCTCACATTTGTGTTCTTTTAAGTTACAGTTTATGGTAAATTATTTTTAACAGCAATAGAAAACAAGCATGTTGTATATTACAATTCTAAATTGAGTATTAGCAGAAATAAATTGTCAAGCTGAGAGAGATAGAGTAATATATACTAAAGGTGTTTAGGGAATTACTTGGACTGAGTGCCATTTGAGACTGTTATTTTCATAGATACAGAAACACAGATGTGGTATGTGTCAGAATTGTAAAAGCGTAAGGATGCATGAATTTGTTCATTAAATCCCCAATTGCCACAACAAGGAAATGCCTCTTAGTAATTTAAGAGCTGTAATTTAGGATGGGTGGGTGGATAGATGGATGGATGCATGGATAGATGGATGGATGGAAGGATGGGTAGATGGATGGATGGGTGGGTGGATGGATGGGTGGATGGATAGATTGGATGGATGGATGGATAGATGGATGGATGGATGGGTAGATGGATGGGTGGTATGGATGGATGGATGGTAGATAGATGGATGGTGATGGATGGATGGATGTGGGGTGGATGGATAGATGTATGGATTGATGGATAGATGGATGGATGGATGGGTGGATGGATGGGTGGATGGATGGGTGGATGGATGGGTGGATTGGATGGGTGGGTGGATGGATGGATGGATGGATGGGTGGATGGGACGGGTGGGTGGACGGATGGGTGGACGGACGGGTGGATGGACGGATGGGTGGACGGATGGGTGGACGGACGGGTGGATGGATTGGATGGATGGATGGGTGGATGGACGGGTGGATGGATGGATGGATGGATGGATGGATGGATGAGTGGATGGATGGGGTGGATGGATGGGTGGATGGATGGGTGGGTGGATGGATAGATGGGATGGATGGATGGATGGATGGATGGGTGGGTGGATGGACGGGTGGATGGATGGATGGATGGATGGATGGATGGATGGATGGATGGGTGGATGAACGGGTGGATGGATGGATGGATGGATGGATGGGTGGATGGACGGGTGGATGGATGGATGGATGGATGGATGGGTAGATGGATGGATGGATGGATGAGTAGATGGACGGGTGGATGGATGGATGGATGGATGGATGGATGGGTGGATGGACAGGTGGATGGATGGATGGATGGATGGATGGGTGGATGGACGGGTGGATGGATGGATGGATGGATGGATGGATGGGTAGATGGATGGATAGATGGATGAGTGGATGGATGGATAGGTGGGTGGGTGGGTGAATATATTAAACAGGTAGAAGGAAGGAAAGATAACAAGAAAGTGGAAACAAAAGAGGCATGAAGGGTTATAAAAGGGGAGGGGAGGGGAAAGGAGGGAATAGGGGAAAGGGAAGGAGAAAGAGAGAGGAAAGTGAAAGAGAAAGGAAAAGGGGGAGGGAGGAGAGGTGGGAAAAAGTGAGGGAAGACTCCTTTATGCAGCATGGGACCCTTTGACCCTTATGGGAAACATAAATGAAATGCTGAAATCTGAACAGTGTTCAGACAAATGCAAAGAGACCAGATCCAAATGAAGTCAAAGAAACTAAGATGTTCGGGGTAAACATCGAGTGTTCATCAGATAAGCTGCCCTCCAGGCCTGAGCTCCTAAACCTTGCCAGAGGACTCAGTCCTTCTTGGAGCTGACACAGTATGGTCATTTCCATGCTAAAGTCTGGAAGCTTACTCAGAAAATAATGAAGTTGTCTTTGGTGTTCCTTTGCCTCTACCTTATAAATGCAACTGTGTTTTCTTTCTGAAAATAGCCAAGGAGAGAGGACCTCACACGTCTCACTGTCTTGAGCAGGTCAGAGCAGGAGTGGCATCCCCAGCTGTGAGCCATGAGCCTCGTGGTTGCTCTCTGGATACACAGGTTTGCGGCCCTCCCCAGGACTCCTCAGATCTGACTCATTCTCTCTCCATTTTCTCTCTTCCTACCAGAGTTCCTCCTTTGAGCTCTGAACCAGCATCCAACTCTTTCCGTGTGCTGAACTCATACTGGTACAACTTGCCAAGTCTTGCTACTTGAAGCCTGACTCCATGTGGGGCATGTGGGATGAGCATGAACACATGGGAAATGAAGTTGACCCAGGAAACCAGTGGGTCAACAGCACATCTCAGCAACTGAGGCCGGAGAACAGATGCTGCGTGTCCTGGGCTGATGTGATCATCTGCCAAAAGCCCGTGAGCCTACACAGGCTCACAAACCAGAGGGTTAGGAAGCGGGTGGGTCTGGACTTCAACAAAACTCACAAGAAGAGAACTTAATACCAACCCCACTCACTAGCTGTGCTGAGTAAACC
Organism: Cricetomys ansorgei; assembly: GCA_026225945.1. Classification (NCBI taxonomy): domain Eukaryota; kingdom Metazoa; phylum Chordata; class Mammalia; order Rodentia; family Nesomyidae; genus Cricetomys; species Cricetomys ansorgei. The sequence goes on from JAMJFZ010003292.1 coordinate 97,047, forward strand.
ATCGGAATAACTAAGAAATCAGCTATCACTCATCCCAAACAGACGTGCGCCTGCTGTGCTTTCTTTTAGGGATGGAAGAGCGTATTTAGAAACATCAAAGTTTCCTAGAAGTTCTCCAAGGCAATAATGAATACTACTGGCTTACCCAGGGCTACTAAATAAAGTAGTTTGACCGCAACCTGACCATCACAAAAGGCAAACCTGCCCCCTTCTCATTTACGAGGTCTTTGAAATTTTATTTGGTTTTGGGGAGAGGAGGGCTTCCCTGGCTAACATAAACAGTTGTCACTCCTTAAGGGGATGGGTTAGACCTTACTAACAGCAAAGAAGTTCTTGGGCTAATTCTTCTAAGTGGACTGGGTGTGGAAGGCTGGACGTGTAAGAAAAGAAGGAAACAAGCGTCTTTAACACGCAT
>JAMJFZ010003293.1:0-58324 GCA_026225945.1 Cricetomys ansorgei
TTAAGAGCATGTACTGGTGGAGGGGGCATTAACTGTTCTTCCACAGGCTCCAAGTTTGGTTTCTGGCACCATATCATGCATCTCACAAGGCCTCTGGCCTCTGTGTGTGTACCTACACACACACACACACACACGCACGAATACCCACACACAGACACAGTCTCACACACACACACACAGGCAGACACCTTCATTTAGCATAACTTTTAAAATTTTTAAAGATTATAACATGGTTGGATGAAAAGACAAGACACCATGAGTGAGCCAAAAATAAGACATTAAATACAGACACAGAGAAATTCCAGGTGTTGAAATGACTATAGACTGTAAATGACTACTTCCGTTCAAGATTTCAAGTTTTAAAATTGCACCATCAAAAAAAAAAAATCTAAAAGGGTGCCATTACCACTTTGTGTATGTATGTTAGTGTGCATTTGTCCTGGTGAGGGAATGCAGATCTTTGTGTACGTGTGCATGTGAACATGCATGTGTGTGACTATGGAAGCCAGAAGACAACCTCAGCAGCAGCATCAACCACCATCTGCCTCGATTTCTGAGACAAGGCTTACTCCCAGCCCTGGGACCCACCAATTCAGATAGACTGCTAGTCAGTGAATTTCAGGAATGCTCATATCTCTGCCTCTCTGGGACTTGGGTCATGCATGCACCACCATACCTGGCTTTTTTTATGTAGTGCTGAGGATCATGCTCTGGTCCTCATGCCTACATGATGAGCATGTTACTGATGGAGACTCCTCCCCAGCCAGACCAAACCCAATTTTCAATATTGAAGTTTCAGTCTGAAATTGATAACAACTTAAATTGAGACACCAAGGGGTCGGTGAACAACAGACCAGACACAAGATTGATAGATCATCAAGAATGGAGTAGGGTGTTGCCACAGGAAAAAAGATGAGACGAGGAAGGAGGTGAAGAAGAGGAGGGAGAGGAGAAGGAAGAAGGAAGGGAAGGAGGGAAGGCAAGAGAAAAGACACTTCAAAATCAAAATATTTTAAGGAAAAGTAAAGACAGAAAAAAGTACCAGCTAATTAACTAATGGTATATAAAATGTATATTTAGGAACTAGGGGGGTGCTCAAAGGTTTAGAGCACAGGCTCATCCAGAGGGCCTGAGTTCAATTCCCAGAACCCACATGGTCACTCAGAACTGTGTGTATCTCCAGTTCCAAGGGATCTGATGCCCTCTTCTGGCTTCTGCAGGTACTGCATGCACATGGTACACAGACATAAAATGGACATAAAAATAAAAATAAATCTTAGGAGAAAAAAAGAGATTCTCTCTTAATTAAAAACAGAAGTTTTATTTGAAAATATCTGTATCGGGAGTTTCAACAAAAGCCAATGAAACAAATACACCAGTTAAAAAGCAAAACTTACCGTGGTAGGTTTTTTTTTTCTTAAGTATGCTAGTCTATTCTGTTAGCTAAAGGTAATAAAATTACAGCAAAATACAATGATTCATATTGTGACAGCGTCATAGGGAAACCCATCAGTCTGCACTTTCCAAGTTAGGTAACTTGGAAATTAAAAATTAACAATCACAAATCACAAGCTATTGAAAGTTGAGACCTATCAGTCAAAATCAATAAAGTAATAAAATGAATAAAAGTAAATCATTAAATTATAAGTAAAACAGCGGCATACAAGGCGTGCCTTGAAAGTGAGCATGTGCGCATGTGCGTGGAGTCAAGAGGGTTTCTCCGCTGGCGCTCCGTCGTCGCAGCACCTGCTGCACCAACACACGTCACGTGCACAGTGCGATCGGTGGCAGAAGCTCTGCTGGCGGTGAAGTTCTTTGGCGCTCTGTGGTTTGGCTTGGTTTGTATTGTTTCCTGTTTTTATTTTTTGTTTTTTTGTTTTTCTGTTTTGTTTTCGTTTTGTTTTGTTTTGCTCTATTTGAGACAACATCTCATGGTATCATCCTGGCTAGCCTGGAACTTAATGTAGACTAGACTGCTTTCAAAATGGTGGTGATCCTCCTGCCTCTGCCTTCCATGTGCTGGGATCACAGGTGTGCATCACCACATCCAGCTCCACTTCTCTGTGTGTGTGTATGCTTATGTGTATGTGTGTGTGTGCACATATGAGTGTATATATGTATGTGTGTATGTGTATGTGTGTACATGTATGAATGTATGTATATGTGTATATGCATGTGCATATATGAGTGTATGTGTGTACATGTATGAATGTATGTATATGGTATATGCATGTGCATATATGAATGTATATGTGTGCATGTGTGCATGTATGTACGTGCATTTATGTGTTGTGTATGTGTGTGCATGTAGTGTGTGTGTAGTAGTGAGTGTGTGAGTGTGTGTGTGTGTGTGTGTATGCATGCGTGGTTGCACATGGATGTGAAGGTGGGAAGTGTGTCATTGGGTGTGTCTGCTATTGCACTTTACTTTTATTTTTTTGTGAGACAAGATCTCCCTAGGAGCCCTGGCTGTCCTGGAACTCACTATGTAGATCTTGGCTTGATCCAAACTCCCAGAGATTTACCTGCCTTTGCCTCCCGAGATGTGTCACCACTGCCTGACTTCTATACCTATTTTTTGAGACATCTCTCACTGAATCTGTAGTTCACCATTTCTGCTAGACTGGCTGATTGGCCAGACCCTGGGCTCCACCTGTCTCCACCTCCAGCACTGAGATCACAGGCTGTTACCACCATGGCCAGCTTTCCCAATGGTGCTGATGAGCCACACTCAAATCCTCAGGCTTATGCAGCAACTCCTCCCAGACCTTCTCCCCTCCCTACCCACCCACATTTGTGGCCTCTTTTTAATTTTCTTTTAAACTATGAAGTCCAGTTTGTGCTCCCCATGTATTCTTGGGTATGTAGCCTTCTACTGGAGTGGTCGTCTTACCAGGGCTACCCTCTTGAAGCAATCGCTTCACCCCCTCCCAGCAGCGGTCAGTGCCAACAGGTCTGAGACTGGGTGGGAACCTTTCACAATTCTTATTCTCTGCCCATGGCCTATTGTGGGTCTCTGTGTTAATCACTATTTACTGCAAATAGAAGCTTCCCCAGTGAGGGTTGAAAGGTGCATTAATCTTTGGTATAATGGTAAGTCATTAGGAATCTGCTTAGTACTTTCTCCATTAGAGACAGTTCATTTTAATGTGAAGGACTTTGGTTTAGAATTCCAGATATGTTACAGATCTTGAGTTTCGGGGTTTAATGATCCAGACTCTCTCCTACCACCATGATCTAAAATTCTTACATTCTGGTACAAAGTTGCTCCTAATAGCCTCATCTCAGTCTTTTTTTACTACAGAATAGGGTATGAACTCAAAACAACAAAATGTTTAACTATTAAGTCAAATCACTAGTGAGAATGCAGGTTCCCGCTATTCATGTTCCTATTTTCCGTGCTCTTAGACAAGACAGAAATGGGCTAAGCAGCTCAGTGCTTAGGAGTACTTGCTGATCTTCCAGAAGCCCTTTGGCTCTCAGTCCCCCTATAGGAAGGCTCACCAGCCTCCTGTAATTCCAGCTCCAAGAATTCTGAAGCCCTCCTCTGGCCTCTACAGGTACCCACATGCCTCTCTAAATAAATTTTTAATAAACAAATCTTTTAAAAAGAAATTAGAGAAAAACAAGATGAAAAAATGCCTTGTGCACGGTGTCTAAACAGCTGGACGTTTATTTAGGAGACCACAAGGGCATTCTAAGCAGAGACGATGGTATAGGGAAGTAAAATAGATGAGGAGACTGTGCCCAGAGGCACTAAACTACCTTACCTGTTTCACACAAAAATCAAGCGGTTAAAGTTATAATCAAGCCTGAGCAATGTGATTGCAACACTGTGCATATCTACCACTTAAAACTGCTCACAAGATGAGCAAAGGCAAGCAATTGAGGGAGAGCAAGAGAAAGGAAGAAGAAGCCTAAGACCCATACAGCATTGCTAACAAAAAAATCCACATTAATTGACCACCATTTCTTACCCAAGCTCATTTCCATCAACAGGTCTGTGTCAAACCTGGAACAGCACCTGTGAAAACCTTTGTCTTCTTTTCCTCCTTCAAGAGGAGATTAGGGTCATTAAATCACAGAGACAATGATGGCTTAATTAAAAGGCAATTGAGGTACAGGAATGTTTCATTTGGGAGAGCTAAGCCCTGCTCATTAGAACACCCCGGGAGGGCCAGCCAGGTGACTCATGAGGAATATTGGAAGGATGTCCCTGTTGGAGGCTGTAATTCTTGGAATTGGAAACGGATGCTAGACCTCCACATACAGTAGCTGAAGCCCTAGAGAGCTATTGATGGTGGCAGTGACACAGCAATTCAGACTCCCAGTTTTGAAGAAAATGGTTAACATTTCTACAATGGAAAGAATGCTAGAGCAAGAAATGAACCACAGGAGACCCTGGGAGGCTGTGTTAGGAGCTTCTCTGGCCACATTCACCTCCAGCAGCCTCTCTCTATGCTCTTGCTCATGGCTGACTCTGTAATTCCCACTGCGACTCTATTAAGAGATTCTGCCTGTTAGTCCTTAATTTCTCCTTGACTGAAACAAGTTTATTAAACATCCTAAGTCAGTGGTTCTCAACCTCTGGGTCTAACCCCTTTGGAGGTTGAACGACTCTTTCACATAGGTGCCCTAAGACTATCTGCATGTCAGATATTTACATTATGATTCATAACAGTAGCAAAATTAATTGTGAAGTAGCAACGGAAATAATTTTATTGTTGGGCGTCAGTCACCACAACTTGAGGAACAGTCAGGGGCTACAGGTGCCGCCTCACATACGGTGGACATGGGTTAACCTTTTCTTCTCTTTCCACCTGGGAATCAGACACATGACTGTACAGATTACTCATCAAATACACCTATAAAAATCTCTAAGAGGGGTTAGAGCCTCACGGGACCGAACGCTCCTCGAGGCCCTAGCCATGCTATTGCATACCTGTGGCATTGGTAACACTTCTGATAAATCCCTAGATCCGAAGAGCAATCGCATGAGTGCCCCTGAAAATATAAGAGCATACACTAAGCATGCTCAGTTGTGAAGTGCATTCCTAAGCGTGCTGAGTATGACGTCATAACTTAAAAGAGATTAAACACATTTTTGGGTGTGCTTAGCCCTAGTTTGGAATCATATGGGGGGGTGCAAATGATAGGCAAAAATGCCTCTGGGCATGCTCAGCTTGCACCAGGAATATTTAGCTGAAAGGAAAGAAGGATACTTCGAAGGTGCAATAACTCAGGAGTCTGTGCCTGCCTCATTTAGCCTCTAACAAGAACAGCTGAGGTCTGACCAAACAGCACCAAATGAAAAAGGGAACCTACCAGAGAGGAGCCCCTGCCCAGAAACATTCGTCCACACACCTTGGTGGGGAAGGATCTGACAGCACAGAGAATGGACAGGTATTGACTTCACCTGGGAGGACAAGGTTTCCAGGCGCAGCTCTGGAGGTGAGGAAGAAAGTAAACAAAACAAGACTCAGGAAGCTCCTGAAACTCATAAGCTTCACAAAGCCTGGGCTCAAGCCTATATTTTAGAAATTACTGGAGAGAGGACGCTCTGATGGATCTGCCTAGAAGTCCTTACAGGGGGTTCCATGGCAGCAACGGTTTTGAGTTGTCACCTGTATTAGGATAGGCCTTTCTGTGATTCTGTTCTTCGAATCATCTTTGCTCCTTTAGGTAATCCCAACAAACTCGTTAGCACACCAAGCTAGACCTGAGTAGAATCATTTCTTTGATCTGTCTCCAGTGCCCTAACTGGAGGGAATAGATGTTTGTTCACATATCCCCAGGGAGAAGGCACACAACACTGATACACAAGACAATGTGGAAATGGCTACATGGTACAGAGACCTGAACAGCAATACAAGGGCAGTGAGAAAAAGAGGAGAGAGGATGCTGACATTCATGGGCTTAATTTCCAGCCGTAATTTACCAATTCATTTCTTCAATAAATGTGTAGTAAGCAAGAAAGGAGGTTAACACAGAAATGAACAGCTGGTTAAAGAGCAGAGATTAAGCACTTTGTGGTGCTCAGCCCTGAATGAGCCATCTACATCACACCCTACAGGGCCAGAGCACATTGTGGAAGAGGGGACAGAAAGATTCTAAGAGCTGTGGTTGCCTGTGCAAGATCAAGCCAGCTAACATCCCTGCACGAATGGATGGGCTCACAACCCCACATCCTTGACTAAGGAGCTACTGACAGTTGAAGGAGTTAGCCACTGTGTGGGCTCAGCAAGGAAGACACAGAGGCATTTTCATAGCTGCAAGTTGACAGACCTCAGCTGAGGGAACCACCACCATGGCCAGCACCAATCTGAACAGTGGAGCTCTGAGCATCTGAGCTCAGGTGTTTTTATTGATACAGAACTCCTCAGATGTTCTACTGATAGCACATACAGATCCTGACCAATCAAACATTCCCTGCATAAATCCAACACCTGCAGACAATACAAAATGCCAAGACCTTGGCAGTCCCTCACCCACTAGTGCACAAAACAATATTTTATACATAACTAAGAACAAATTTCTACAACAGGAGAGTTAGCTTCCTTCAGTGGTGTGACTCCTGATATGATGTTCATTCTCCAGTGAATGACACCATACCTGTGCACACAGAGGCAGCCCTAATTCAACAGAGTGGGGTTTTATTATTTCTTATTAAATGTGTCCCTTGATAACTTTATACATCTAGATATAATACATTCTGGTTACTCTCACTTCTTTTCCATCTCAGTGGGTTTTCTTAAAAAGGGGTATGAAGTTGGAAGGGAATTCTGGGAGGAGCCGGAAGGGTACGGATTAGATATGATCTAAATATATATTGTACAAATGCATGAAATTGTCAAAGAATAAATAAAAGTAAATAATAAAATGTGGTAATGGTGTCCTAGAACTAAAATATGCCTCCATTTTTCCACTAGTCAAAATAAGGACAACAATACCTACTTTTTAGGCTATGAGAATTAAAGTCAAATTCAAAGTCCATAGCCCCATGCTTGATAAATAATGACAGATTTTGAAAGTGCAACTACAGGTCAGCACACACACAGCTACTGTTCTCACTGTTGTGGCCAAATATCTGACAGGAATCAACTTAAAGGAGGAAGAATTTATTCTGATTACAATTCAAGGCGATCATTCCGTGGGGGGGGGGGGGGTGCAGCTGCCAGGAGCAGGAGGTGGCTAGTCACGATGCATCTTCATTCAAGAAGAGAAGAGTTAAGAGGGATGGGACTGGGCTATAAAACCTCCAGGCCCACCACGATAATCCACTTTTTCAGCAAGGCTTCATCTCCTACAGTTTCCACATTCCCAAACAGCACACCAACTGGAGGCCAAGTGTAGAAGTACGTGAGTCTATGGGGAAACGTTTCACATTCAGACCACAGTGTACATACAAGAATCAGGACGCAGGTCAGAATAGAGTCCTACGGCCCAGAAGCTGATCTGTAACAAACAGAATTAAGGCGAGGCACTCCCCACAGCTCTGCCTTCACAACCTCTCCGTTTCCCCAGATCACAATCCCACCTCACTGTGATCTTCCCCCACTACTGGAGCTGTGTACACAGCAGTCAGGAACACAATGCTACGTGTTACTCAGAGCCATCCCCATTGGAAATCTTGTGATGCTACTTACGAAAGCAGAGTCCCCCTGTCATACAGCCACTGCCCTTTTGTGGGCAGTCCTCAACTTGTCAAAAATGTGGGAAGAGCAATCAGAACTTTTGAAGAATAAAAAAGAAAATATTAACAGGAGAGCTAGGGAGATAGCTCGCTCAGTAAAGTGCTTGTTTGTAAAGCCCAGCAATGAGGAGGCAGCTGGCTGGCCAGTTAGTGTAGCCTACCCAGAAAGTGCAAGCTGCTGAGAGACTCTGTCTCAAAAAACAAGGTGAATAGGGTCTGAAGAAAGGACACGTGTGCATGTACACCTACCTGCACATACACAGAACATGCACATAGACATACACACGCAAAAAGATTGTTCATAGGAAATAGCTGGCCATGAGCCCCACAGTGAGTACCACTGTCTTGGAATGAAAGCCTAGATTAAAAGGAACAACTGACTTTTGTCTCAGAAAGGAGAAGTGATAAATGTCCTACACACAGAAGAAAAGGTTGCCAAGGGACAGATGATGTTTCTCGGCATTTCAGGACACCCAGGAGTATAAAGTGGTTCATCTGAAATATAAGAGCCAGCCACTTGGAATGTCAAAAGTTTGGCTTATAAATGAATGAGGGAAAGAAAGGTGTCCCCAAGAGGAAGAAACAATCAAATAGAACTACAGACTTTCAAAGCTGGCAGGGACATTGGCAATCAATCATCTGCCAATAACTGAGCAACAGAGAAAAGCCAGAGATGTAAAGTACCTTATCCAGAGAAATTCAACCTTAGAAGGCAAAGCCTTAGCTTTTGGTCCCAGAGAAAGGGCAAAAGTGTGGTGAAGTGTGATTTAGTGTGTGTGTATGTGTGTGTGTGTGTGTGTGTGTGTGTGTGTGTGTGTGTGCGCGCTCAGTGTGCAGTTAGTTTATGCAGGGAGTGGTTACAAGAGGCAGGGGCTAATGCAATATGGTGTTTGATGTAATCAGAATCTGTGTTTTAGGACCATGGTCATTCATATTTAGCTCCAGAAGAAATGTCTCTTGTTCTCTTTGAGATGAGAGTTGTATGTTTTTCTAGACACTGCTATGCACATTGGCTAAGTATGTTTCTGAGGTTCAGTTACTGAAAAATCCCCAAATCCCAAAAGTCAAGTTGGAGAGCTCAGTTGAACACGGACATGATCCTCAGAAAAGGAATCCAAAGCCTGCAGAAACTGCCTGCTCAGTCCTGGCTGAACCTTGGGCATTGGAAGTGTGTTTTGCAGATGACAGATGGTCAGTTGGATTCCCTAATGCTCAAGTATATTCTTTGAGGCACAGGGTATAACAAGACCCAGTTTCTGAAAGACTTGGAGAGCTCATGGTCTTCCTTTCACCTGATCTAAGTACAGGCTCAAAATGCTGACCAGCATCTCATTTACCTATTGCTTTGAAGGCCAAAAATGCAGGACTTTAACTCTACCTTAGGTTGCAAGGTATTTTTAAAGGAAGAGGAGTGTAAATGCGTGTGTGCATGTGTGTGTGTGTGTGTGTGTGTGTGTGTTGGGATTTTTTTAGTGGTATATATTTGTATTTTATTTATTCATTGACAGTTTCATATATGTATAAAATGAATTTTAGTCATTTTACCCCCATTATTCTCTCTCATCCCCTTTCCTCTTCTACCGAAACCCCTTTTCTTCTCAGAAAGTCCCCCTACTACTCCTATTTTTAGGGCTGTTACACATGCGATCCACTGCATTTGATTAGGGTTGACTGTATGTGCTTATCTAAGAGGTCATTGTTGGGGTCTGGGTAACCTACCGGTGGTTATACCACTAAAGAAAATGACACTCCCTCCCCCAGCAACCACTAACCATCAGTAGTCACTCAGAGAAGAATAGAGACTCACAAGTCCCTCCCCAATCCATGATGAAATGTTGACAGGCCCAATTGAAAGTCCAGGTCCAAACTTAATCAATGACACAAGATATGCACTTGCCCTGATTGGATATGAACAGGAGATATCCAGGTAGCAGGCAGGAAATACCCAGATAGGAAACAGGTAGGTGGGAGATGCCCAGGAAGAAAATACAACAAATTGTGTGCCTGATTGTGCCTGGAAAAAAAAAATAACTTCATGGATCTGCCTTAAAAAATCCCTTAGAGCTTCAGCTTAGGGCAATCGTGAGGGAATCCTAGGGGGTCCTCCAAGTGGTCCAACCATCATGGAGTAGTCCTGATGATCATGGAGAGATTCCAGGGGGAGATCTCTACGTGGTCTGGGCCAGCTTCCACCACTGGCCAGTATTAAAAGCATACTTAAAATTAAATTAAACGTTGTGGGAATGTTTCTTTCTTTTTTTTTTTTTTATCTCAACTGGATCTGGGAATCTACACAATCAGGTGCTGATCTGGCATGAATAATCACAGCTGTATCAAGTTCTTGAGTATAACATCATGTCATGTTCAAAAGACCTTTAATTGACAGCCCTCCTCACCATCTTCTAGAGCTAATATTCTTTCTGCATCTCCTCTGGATTTTCCCTGAGCCTTAGTGCGGATGATATAGACATTCCATTTAGAGCCAAGTACGCCACCATCACTTACTCTTGTCATTTTGGCAAGTTCTGTGTCTCTGTTTTAACCACTGCACACAGCAATAAGTTTCTCTGATCAAAGTACAAGCAATACTAATCCATGGGTACAAACATGAGTATTTAGAAAGCAATTTGAACTAGAATTTGATCTCATTAATGGAAATCCCCATGGACAATTGCTGAACTCTGTTCTAGAAACCCAAGGTCAAGATGCCCCAGCTAGCTTATCTCTGCCTTTGTTAAACTACCTGCTTATGCAGAAACCCCTCCAGTAAACAGCTTATCTTAGCTTCCATTAAACTACTTCCTTCCGTGAAGCCCTCCACCCTGCAGCTGATTCCTCTGTATTCTATGCCCAAAGGGCATGATGGTGTCTTCAGCAATAGGGTCTTACTATCAGGGTCTGATGGGAATCCAAGAGCAATGACAACAGCCTGAATTGTTTGGGGGACTCTGGGGGCCTCCCTGATGGACAACTCAGAGGAGAATGTCCTACACTTAGCACTGGCAGTATCAGTTAATAGCCCATGGTTTCTGGGAGGATCACTGTCCACCTATGCAGGATACCACCATTCAAACTCTTTTATTAATAATATTTTAATGAGCCTATGAAATAGATGGTTTTCAATGCTTGTTTTATACATCGTTAATTTCGGTTATTCTTTGTCCCTATCCTCTGCCTCCACCTTTCTTTTTTGAGGCAGAGTCACTCATGGGCCTGGAACTTGCCAAGTAGACTAGGCTGGTTGAGTAGTCAGGTCCCAGGGATTCTTCTGTCTCTGCCTATCCGGTACTGGGATTACAAGCACATGCACACTTGGCTTTTCTGCTTGGATTCTGGAGACTTTAACTCAGTGCTTCCATTTGACTGACTGAGCTAGCTTTTCAGACCCCAGAGGGGAATTTTAAGTGCTAGTGTTAACAGGAAGCTGAGCCCCTTGACATTGCAAACAGTACCACGTCCTAGCAGTGTGCTGAGAGGGAAATCTTTCACAACCAAAACACCTTTAAGCTGCCTGTGATGTTAATATGTAGGAAAGGTCTGAAAGAAAATAAGTTAAAGTAACATTTAAGCTGTAGACCTCAAGAGTCCAAAATCAATGCTTTCTCCTTCCTGCAAGGCTGTTCTTGACGCCCCTACAGGAGACTCCATTGATACACTGGGCACAGGACCACTGAACTGTCTAAGAATGTCAAAGAAATGGCAGGTGATAGCCAAAATGTGTCATTGGTTTTTGCAACAGAGTATATTAATAACCCAGGGGACTCTGATAATCAATTTTATTGTTCCAGGAAGGCTTGTCTGTGCAATGTCATGCTTCTCAGATGGAGATGGGCAGGCTCCTAGGGCAGGCAGCTGGGTACCAGAGGTACTGAAAATCTCTCCATAAATATGTGTCTATTCTAGGAGCACGCATTCTGCTCAAAGGTATAAGAGGGGATCTATGTGAAGAGGTAGAGCAGAATGCCAAGTTGACTTTAATTTTTTAAGATAAAAATTATGGCTTTGAGGGCTTTCCACTCTGTGATGGGCAATTCCAGTAGTAGCCACTGGACCTCCTAGGGCTATGAATCCATTCACTCTCTTATACCCCGAGGGTAATTTTGATGGAAAGGATTTAAATGTGTCAGTGAAAAGAAAAGTTCTCTGCAGTCAGGTAGACCCGGATTCGACTAGTTTCCCCAGTAGAATTGCTGTGAATGTGTTCTATTCCTGAGCCTCGGTTTCCTAGTTGGTTGAAAGAGGATGTGTGAACTCATACACTTTGTCATTCACTGAGAAAACAAACAGAAGACAGATTTATTTTGGCTCCCAGTTTCAGTCCATGGTCCTCTGACTCAATGTGTTGGGCCTGAAGCAAGACTGAACATCTTGGCAGTGGGAGTGTGTGGCAGAGCAGACTGCTCTCCTCACAGAAGCAGGAAGGAGACAGAGACAGGAGATAGCCCTCCCCGGAGAAATGCCCTCAGTGGTGCGCTCTTGGAGTCAGACTTCTCCTCATAATAATCTATTCAAGAAGAGCTCATCAGGAGATTACACCATTGATAAGATTAGCACCTCTGCGTGTGTTAACTTGACACAAGCTGGAGTCATTTTAGAAGAGGGAACCACAAATGAGAAAATGTCCCACCGGAGTGGCCTGTGTGCATTTGACGATTCATGTAGGAGGAACCAGCTCATTGTGGGACAGAGGTTCTCAACCTGTGGGTTCCAACCCCTTTGGTCACCTAAGACCACCTACATATCAGATATTTACATTATGATTCATAACAGTAGCAAAATTAGTTATTCAGTAGCAATGAAAATAACTTGATGGTTGGGGGGGCTCACAGCAACATGAGGAACTGTATTAAAGGGTTGGAGCATTAGAAAGGTTGAGAACCACTGTTGCAGCAATGATACTGGGTACCATAGGAGAGCAGACTGAGTAATCTAAGAGGAGCAGTAAGCCCTGTTCCCCCAGGGCTTCTGCTTCAGCTCTTGCCTTGCATTCCTGCCATGACTTTCCTCAGAAATAGAGCGTGACCTGAGAGTCTTAAGATGAAGTAGACCCTTTCCTTCCAAGTTGCTTTTGGTCCGCGGTGTTTCATCACAGTTATCACAGTGCGAAGCCCTAACTGAGACAGCACCCTGTGATCCAGTGCCCTCTCGGTGCTTGGATTAGCCAGCTGAAGACTACAGCCGTGACAGCGGATAACTATGCCTACCTGATAGATGGATTATAGGGAGCATTAATTAGGAGAGTGTCACAGAGTTCGTAGTACAGAGTTGATATCTAAGGAGCGATTGTTGACCCCTCCCCCATTTATATAAGAAAGTAGCAAATGGAAACTCAAACAGGCTCAGAAGGGGCTTAAGAGGAACAGTCGAGTTGTGAAACCTTGACGAGGATGGTGGTCGCTAGGGAGATAGCTGTCAGCTAAGTGCTTGGTATGCAAGCATGAGGACCCAAGTTCGATGTCCACAACACAGGTAACAAAATCCAGGTGTGTTGGCTCGTGCCTATGATCCCAGTGGTAGGGAGGTGGAGACAGGCAGATCCCTGGGCTTCACTGGCCGGCCAGCCTAGCTGAACCAGTGAGCTCCGAGTGCAGCAAACGACCCTGTCTCATAAAGTAAGGTGATCAGCACCTTAGACATAACGCCCAAGATTGATATATAATCTACATACACATAGACATATGTGCACCCATACCCACCTACACACACACCTACAAACACACAAACAAATACATTAAATAACCAAATAAGGTAGCTATTAACGACCCAGGTCCTTCCCCTGCCCACCCTCCACATATCCATCCATGCTGTGTGACTTCAGTGCTCTCCTCTGATTCCAAGTATGACAATGTGACTAGCTTTAGCATAAAAGATGAAGACAATCATGCTGTTTATTTAACCTTGCAAAGGATGTGGTCGGGCTAACTTACTGGAGATACAGAGGCTCAGGGACCCGTCTTCCCAGTTGTTCCAACCTGGGCAAGGATAGGGGAGTCTGTACCCACCCAATGTCTATCATGTGGGTGGCCCAACCCTGACCCCTGACCCCAGAACAAGTACCAGGTAAGGAAAAGTTTATTTTGTTGTTGTTGTTAAATGTCGCTTAGATGCTCTTGACTGTTTGTTACACACTGATGTTTGGAAATGGGAGGTGACTTACTGTCTACACTGTGTCCTCCAAACTCACTGTAGAAGCCCTAATCCTCAGTATTTTACAATGACAGTATTGGGAGTCAGGACCCTCACAGAGGTGAGCACATTCAAATGATGCCATTAGGATGGACCCTGATTCAACCTGGCTGAGGCAGGCAGTTTCCATGGATACCTCAGAAACAGAGATTTTACCAACACCCTACCTACATCATACTATGCATACAATCTCTCTTCAAGCACAGCAGCAGGCCACTCCAGCATTTAGCTCCCTAACAACCTCTGCACATTCACACAGGAGCAAGGACACCTGCACATCCATGTGCACACATTCATGTACCACATACACACAAATACATAATTAAAATATGACTCAGCAAATGGTGATTTCTCTAGGTGAGATGCAGTAGGCATCTGGAAACTAGATGAGTGAATTTTTGCACTCTATTAAAAACAAAAACAAAACAAAAACCTCACTAGTCTACCTTCCACTTTAATTGACCTTTTGCCCTTGCAGATATATGCAGAAATATTAGCTCATTAAATTCTACATGCTATATTCCATGCTATAGTGTGTGTGTGTATATGAGGACCAGATATGCATGTATCCATGAGCACATGTGCTGAGGCCAACGGAAGACACCGTGAGTCCTACTCTACTAAGCTCTGCTGTATTCCCTTGAGACAGGGTCTCACTGAACCCTAGCCTGACAGTCAGCAAACCTGTAACCCTGCTGTCCCTGACACTCACAGTACTGTGGTTGTAGCTACACCCAGCCATGCTGGGCTTCTTACGCAGGCTTCAAACTCAGGTCCTCATGCTCGGTCAGCTAGATCTCTTCCCTCCTGAGCCACCCCACTACTCCTACACTATATTTCTTTAAATTATTGACATCATCATTTTGACAGTAAACTAGTCTATTCCCTTTGCAGTTTATCTGTAGCATTAACTGCTTTGGAGTCTTGCCTCAATTTCTGCTGAAGTATAAGCCGTTTTACCCATAATTTTGCATCCATGTGAAAATGTCAACACCATGACAAATGCAAACAACATCACACTGTCATTATGAAAATAGGTTTAAGCTCACAGTCCTCCTGAATTAGGCATTAGGATTCCCTAATGCCTCCAGCCTTTTCCTTTGAAACCCATTGTGCCAGACAATACAGAAAATATCCATAGTTATGTCTTTACTTTGTTTGCAATTTTTCATTTTCCTTAGTATTTCTTTCACACAAACAAACAGGCTTGCTCAAACCACACTGTGAGCAGAGGAGGGAGAAGTAAGGGAGGATGGCTGGACAGGACCTTCATGACTGTCAATCCTTAATGCATCACATGTGTGAGCCACACCACTCCCAGGAAGGCAAGTGTACTCCCAACTCCACTCTGCAGAACTGAATGTATAAACAAAATGGACTGTAAGTCAGGAAGTCCCCTTGAAAGCAGGCTAATGCTTCTTCGGGTAACTTACAAGCTTCACATCATCACCAAGTGCCTGCTTACATTCATCAACTAAGTTAATTAGCAGATAATCACTACCCCTAGAGCTGTATGCTACTCCTAACTCTTGGCAGATGAATTTATTTTTTAAAAGCCAGCTCTTTAGAAAGTGTGTGAATATGGACTTTTGTCTCAAGGGTTTACATAGGACCAAGATTTCAAGGCACAAACATTTGAGCAATGCCTGAAAATCGTACATACAAGTCCTTAGATTTAGCAAATCTAAGTCCAGTGCTGTGAGTGTGAGGATCCAGGAAAATCAAGATCTCAGTAACTCATGGGAGCTCATTTTAAAGGTCAAACCTCAGCCATGCTGAATGCCATGCTTCTGGGTGCTGTTCACTCAGTTTAACATGACTTTCCCAACAATATGTTTCTATCAAGTTCTGAAAGAACAGCAATTAGGGCTCAAACAAGAAGAGAAGTATAGGCAATGCAACATCAAGTATGAAAGAGTCAGGGAGTCCAGGAAGTGAAATAAAGGTTGGTGTAAGCCAACATGTCACAGAGGCTGTAAGCCAGTCCATGACAAAATGAATATGATGCACTTCAGAGATGTAAAAAAAATCCACAAGGCCTCCAATGGGGAGGTAATGGAAATAAGACAAGTTCAGATTTACAGGTGTCTTAGTTTCATTTCTGTTGTGATGAAACACCCTAACAGAAACAAATTATCTACAAAAGGTTTGTTTTAGGTAACAATATCAGGTTGTGGTCCATCACTACAGAAGAGTCGCAACAGCGAGGGCTTGAGACAGCTAGTCATATTACACCCATAGTCAAGAGGCAGAGGGGAATGAATTCATGCATGTATGCCTGTGATCAGCATGTCTTGTCCATTCTTATTCAGTTCAGGATCCCCTACATAGGGAATGGTGCCACCCACGGTGGATGAGTCTTCCCACTTTATTTAATATGATCAAGATAATCCCCTACAGACATACCCAAAAGCCCTTCTCCCAGGTGGTTCTAGGTTTTGTCAAGTTGACAGCACTAACCATAGCAACTAGCTGTCAGAAAAAAAAATGTGAATCAATACTACATTGGCATTCCATCTCACCCCAATAAAAGTGGCAGGTAATTAAGAAAACATGTAACAACAAATGGTGGAGAGGATGTGGACAAAATTCTAACCCTTACACACCGACAGTAGGGTTGTGACCTAGACCAGTAACTACAGAAGATAATATGGAGATTCCTCAAAAAACTAAAAGTAGATCTTTCCTGTGACACAGCGGCAGCAGTCCTAGGACTCCGAGTCAACATATCACAGAGGTATTTGCCCACCAACGTCTCTTGCAGCCCTGTTCATAGTCAAAAGGATAGATAAATTAGATGTAGCATACACGTCTAAGAGGAACAAAGTTATACTGTTTGTTTGTTTTTAAAAGAAATAAAAAGCAAATTAGGCCAATCTCAGAAAGTAAATAGTGTATGTTTTCTTTTGTTCATAGATTACATAAGTACATAAAATCATGTGTAATTATATGACATGAGATTAGAATAAACCATCTAGGGGAATAAAGGCGACTAAGGTGAGGGAGAAGGAACAGGAAAGGGGAGGTTATAAGGCTATGAAGAGAATGTGTTCAATACACAACATATACACGTATAAGGCACAAAGAATAATTTCATAATAGTATATAGCATGACAAAATAATAATAATAGCATGACAAAAAATCCAAACAAAGAAATACAAATACGCAAATATATAAAGAATCAAGTCGACATTACTAGTTACCTAAGAAAGGCAAAGTAAGGCAAAAGATGGAATGTTTTAACTTAAAAGTAAAATCAGACATCTAATTTGACACAATGACTTTTTGTGTGCCAGGGACACAGGGAAATGGGTGCTCAGATGCATTTTTGAGCAAGCATAGAACAGCATCCATGGGGCATAGCTCTGCAATGTGGATTGAAGGGGGTGGGGGAAATGTGGACACCACAGTTGGCCCACAGTATTCATGAGAGATTTCTCTTCCAATCCTTTGCATAACAGCACACTATTTGCATATCATCTACATACATCTTTCATATACTTTAAATCCTCTCAAGCTTACTTACAACACTTGATAAACTATAAGCGTGTGTTATAATGCATTAACTGCTTAGGAAATAATGGTGAAGGAAAGCACCTCTGCATGTTCAGTTCACGTGCAATTTTTCCAAGTGTTTTCCATCCACAGTTGGTTTAATACAAAAGTTCAGAACACCCAGATGCGGAATGCACCTGTAATTCTTCTAGAAGTTTGTCCGAAGAGATAATTAGAGATGCAACATTTAGCCTTAAGAATGGTTGCTGTAGTACTGTTTTTTATGATAAAAGTTGGAAATAACTTAAATCTGCAAAAGTGGTTAATAAATTATGTACACAACAAGCATTTATGCAAACACTAAAAGCATTGCAAAATACTTTTATTAATATAGGAAAATAGTCTCAATATGTTAAGTCCAAAAAAAAAGGATTATAGGGGCTGGAGAGATGTCTTAACAGTTAAGAGCATTTACTGCTCTTGCAGAAGACCTGAGTTCTGTTTCCAGTACCAACATGGCAGTCACAGCCATCTCAATTTCCAGTTCCAGGGAATCCAATCCCCTTCTTCTGCCCCAGTGGGCACATGATATATATATACACATGTAGGCAAAAATTCATATTCATAAAAGTAAAAAATATGTAAATCTTTTTAAAAACTAAAAATTATGCAGGGGCTGGAAAAATAGCTCAGTCAGTAAAGTGTTTGGGTGTGGTGGTCTACACCCATAATTCCAGAGCTGGGAAGGCAAAGACTCCCAGGGCTCACTGGCCAGCAGACCTGGACTACCTGCTGAACTACACACTAGTGAGAGAACCTGTCTCAGAAAACAGGGTAAACATTCCTAAGGAATGACACCTAAGGTTGTTCTCTGGCCTCCTCATGCACATGTACACACATGCGCATGTACCTGTTCATGTGCACACACATGAACACCTTTGCACAAACACAGACAAAATAAGTAAAAGTATATTATGGTTGGATTTTATAAATGTGGGGTGTGTTATCTTACATGTATGTGTCTGTGTGTCTGTATATGTCTTTGTCTGTGTGTGTCTGTGTCATCTGTGTATTTGTGTAGCAAGATACAGAAAGCAATGTGTCATTGTGTGGACTGAAGCTCTATCTAGGTGGATGTGTTATGAATAATTTAAAGTTCTATGCACCTGTCTGCATTTTCCAACTTTTCTATTTCAAGCCTTTGAAAGGCGATTTGAAAGCATAGTCTTCCCAATGAAAGAGGCAGAGTATTCCAGGTGGGAAACAGATGAACAAAGTCACAAAAGCTCAAAAGTGAAGGATGAGTAACAAAGGCAGAGTGAAAACCAGTCAGATGGTGGAGGAGGGGCCCATGCCAGTCAGGCTTAGAAACAGCACCAAAAGCCTCATATATGTGAAAGAATTCCCCAGTTGGCAGCAGCTGGTCTTCTCAGTCCGCTGCTCTGTAGAGCAGAGGTTAGCCAGGTCCCTTACAGTGCAAGGTCACTTCAGCACTCACAAAATGTCAGGCCAAGCACCCTGCTTCTAGTGCACTGCTAGAGTCTGGGACTCTAAGACTAAATTGGGTGATGAAACAGCAGACAGCCATGTGAGACTAATGAGACCCAGAGTTCTACAAGGGTGGTCTGAGGGCTCAGCCCTACTGCAAAGCACTGTGGGACATGGCCACTTTCTTTTGTCTTTTGTTTGTTTGGCGTGTGTGTATGTATATGTGTGTGTGTGTGTGGTGTGTGTGTGTGTGTGTGTGTGTGTGTGTGTGTGTGTGTGTGCAGGAAACCTAGGGTGTCTCTCTCAGCCTCACTCTGCCTTGTTTTTGAGACAGGGTCTCTTACTTTTACCTGGAACTCACCTATTAGACTAGGCTATTTGACAAGCTCCAGGGATCTGCTTGTCTCCACCTATTTGACTACTGGGATTTCAGGCAAGTACCATGCCTAGCTGGCAGCTGGGGGATGGGAGCGCCTATGTGTGCATGTGAGGACCAATGTCAACATTGTAGGGTATCTTCCATCTCTCTCGATCTTACACATTAAGATGTGGTTTCATACTCATCCCCGTCTTGGTGTGGCCATGCAGACATGGGACATTGCTAAGGAATGACTCCTTCAAGAGTGCTGAAGGAACACAAACAGGTATCCAGAAGAATTCTTACTGTAGTTATGGGCCATTGCATGTGTTACACTATTTTCTCAAGTCCCTGGTCCTCAGCTGGTCCAAAATGTGCCTAGTGATGCTGCCACTAGCCCGGGGACCACATCTGAGAGCCCCTGTTTCAGTGCTATCATTTCCAATAAAGATAGAACAAGTACCTGGGTGTGTGGTGGTCAGAAAACTGCAATGTCTTCTGGGAAGCTATTCTAAACAGGCCTAGAAATAAGAACAAGTTGTTTTATTTTTAATTGTGCAATTGTACTATGTATGGAAAACTTAGCAGTGTACATTTAGCCCAGTTTAGTGGCAAGTCCTTTGGCCTTTGCCTTTTCCAGTTTGGCAATTCAAGCCACCAATTTAGGACCCAGGATGTTGCCTCCATGGTAGCAGAGGATCTCATCCTATCTGTCATTGTAATTGGTCCTAATAGCTCCCATCAGTTTAGCCAGAGCACCTGTGTTTTCCGAGCTAACCCGTGTGAAGGCAACAGTGATATATGTCTTCCTGTGGACCAGCCTCCCCAGCCTGACCTCCCACTTGATGATGCAGGAGGAGACCCCCCAACTTGCAACACAGGGCAGACAGGATGACCACCAACTCAATGGGATCTACCTCGTGGGCAATCACCCACCAGCTGAGCCTTCTTGTTCTCCACCAAGATGTCACTGTATTGACCCCGGCTCTAAGGCCAAGGATCTCTTAATTGGGACCCTTGCCAGCAGCCTCCTTCTCAGCACTAGCCAAAAGCCTTTGCTTCTTCTGCTTTCTCTGGTCTGTACTTGTGGGTGAGCTTAAGCAACTGGGTAGCTGTTTGCCAGTCCAGGGCCTGGGTGAACTGGTCAATGGCAGGAGGTAATTTGCCCCTCCTACAGAGGACGGCCCTTTGCCACTGCAGCCTGATGTAGTGGACCATCTGACAAAGTATGTGAGATCTCTTTTTGGCTGGATGTCCAAAGTTCTTAGCCTTTTCTCAAACAGAGGATTCACCACCTTTTTGGCCTACTGTTTCTTTACAACCTTTTTCCCCTTGGACTTCTTTCCTTTGGGCATCTTGCTTGGCTATAGGAGAGGGAAGAACAAGTTTTAAACAGTTGAGGCAGGGGAGTGCAAAAGCATTCCATGACACTCAGAAGTGTATGAGGGTTAGAGAAGTAACTTAATAAAGCACTTTCCCTGCAAGCATGAAGACCTGAGTGTGACCCTCAGAGTCCAAATAGAAAAACAGGCCTGCTGGCACACGCTTATATTAATAATTATGCCTGTATTAATAATTAAGAGATAATTAATAAAGGGGAAAGATCTTCATTTTAAATTGGCTTAATCTCCCCTTTCTGTTTATATTCAATGAAAGCAATTATAGGGCAGAGGTCTGCTGAGAAGTGACAATTTATATCAAATTAACATAACAAGAGCTCAAAGCAAATGTATTTATGAAAACAGCCACATAGTGAGGTGAAGGAAGAGACAGGGTTTCTAGAGCTCACTAGCCAGCCAGTCTGGCCTACTTGGTAAGCACCAGGCCATGAGAGACATGTCTCAAAATATAAGGCAGATAGTGTCTAAAGAATGATACCTAGAATCGCTAGATACGCTAGAATCGCTCTACACACACACACACACACACACACAGTATATGAAATTCACATTTTAACATCCATCAATAAAGGTTTACTAAAACAGATCTTGTTCGTTGGCTGAAACTCTGCCTGTCGCTTCTTCAGGGCCACTGTGGCAAGAATGTGTAGGTACAGAAGCCATACAGCTCACAAATATTTGTCATGAGGGTCTTCATAGAAAAAAAAACTTTTCTAGGATAAGAAAAGAGCTTCATGGGACCCTGAAAAGGAAAACACCCATCCAGAGTCTGGTTCCTACATCTTTAGTCCTGTGCTCTGGGTCCATCTTAAGATAGGTGTATCACAAGGAATAACATTCCCAATGTTTAGGTATTAATAAAAGGAAGAGAGGAGCTCGGTGGTTAAGAGCACTAACTGCTTTTACAGAGGACCCAGGTTCAGTTCCCAGAACCCTACCAGACAGCTTATAGCTCTCTGTCACTCCAGTTCCAGGGGGCCCAATGCCCTGTGGCCTCCACAGGCACCTATACATATATCTAGTGCATATAAACCCACTGACACACATACACATAAACATAAATAAAAATAATAAATCTTTACAAAGTAAAAAGTTAAGCAAAAGAAAAAGATACAGTTTTAAAATTGGATGTGATCTTACTTTCTGTCTGTATTCAAATGCAAGCAATTACGTGGCAGGAGCCTGCTAAGAAGCATGACAATTTATACAAAATTAATGTAACAAGAGCTGTAAGCAAATGTATTTATGAAAGCATCTACATAGCCAGACAGTCAGATAGGAAGTGGGGGTAGGGAGATCTCCAAACTTGCAATTCCTGGTTGGTATTTCATTTGCATTTGCATTTAAATGATTATGCATCCTGGGGCAAATCACTCCATGCTTTTTCTACCAGGAAAGGGGGGGAGAAGGAAAAATGCATACTTTGGAGGAAAATCCCTGCAAGAGACACAAAGTGATAAATGTCCCCAAGCCTGTTTACAAATGCAGTGGACGAGACAAAATTTTAATGAACTGTGCCACATAATCTAGTGGTTAATGAGCTGTGAGAACCTCTGTCAATGGCAGTGATTGGGAACTAACTCTTTCAACTTCAAGATCAATGTGAGCATCCGCGGCTCTGGGTTACCCCAAAGGGCACTCTGGGGAAAGAGATAGTTGTCAGAGGCTTCATGCTCTGTGGATCACAGCTGCAGGGCCACAGTCTGCTTTGTGTTCCTCCCTCGTGTCTAAGACCTGACCTCAACCAGAGGGATCCCAGGACAGTTTTGGAGATCAAATCACACAGCTCCTATGAAATGCTGGTACAAAAGGGATTGAATGGTTCTAAAGATGTCTCCCTTTTTTTTTTTTAGATGCTATGTGGCTTTGTACCACTGGGAAGGTGCAAAGTCCCAGATACCCCCTCTTAACTTAAAAAGATAATGGCAGTGGACTGTTAATTGTGGGGAATTTTACAGAGGCTTAGGCACCCTACTAATTCTGCCTTCTGTAATAACTCTTGTTCTCTCCCCTGTCCCCCACTTTATCTCTTTCTCTCTCTCTGTCTCTCTCTCTCTATGTCTCTCTCTCTCTGTCTCTCTGTGTCTCTCTCTGTCTATCTCTGGCTCTCTCTCTCTTCTCTTTCTACCTCTCTCTTTCTCTCTCTCTCTGTCTCTGTCTCTCTCTCTCTGCGTGTGTGTGCTGTGCATGCATGCCAAGGTCAGACAACCTCAGGTGTTAGTCCTCACATACCACCTCATTTTGAAATGACCTATTAATTGTTTCCTGTTGCATACACCAGGGCAGCTGGCCACAAGCTTCCAGGTCTTCTCCTGTCTCCAGCAATCATCTCCTTGTAGGAACACTAGAATTACAGATTCTTGCTGCTGTGTTCAGCTTTTTATACGGGCTTTTGGGAGCTGAACTCAGATCCTCACTCTTGTGCAGCAAACACCTTTGCCAACAGTGCCTCTCACTGGTCCCATAACAACTCTCCGACCAGCTCTTTTAGTGTTCTGGCTCAAGATAGTCACACTCTTCCTCTGAGGTCTGGGTTTTGCAATGGTATTCTCTTTATTTATTACCCAGAGGCATCACTAAGGGGACGTGGTTGTCTGTGGTCCTGATGATATCAGACATAACTATACAAATTTATGGATCCCAAGAATACAAACCTGTCTTTCGATAGCAAGTCCACAGCATTTGTTGAGCTCCTAATGCATGGAGGGGAATCCTGGAAAGGGGAAAAATGAGCAAGACTTTAATTTCCGACCCTCAATTTCCTCCCGAACTACAGGTTACAGAGAGTTCATTGGATAACAAATAGATGGGTTGTAAATTGACAAGACACTTTTAAACAGTTTTATGTCAGGCTAGAGAGATGGTTCAGCTGGTAAAGTACTCGCCTGAGTACTAAGTCCTGAGTTCAGATCCCTAGGACCCATGTAAAGCCAGATGTGGTAGCATGTCTGTAATACCAGCATTCCTGTGGCAAAATGGGGCAGAGACAAGAGGATCTCCAGACAGATAGCCTGCCACACAGAGTGACAAATGAGATCCTGTCCCAAACAAGGTAGGAGGTGACGGCTGACACCTGATGTTGCCTCTGACCCCACATGTGCCTCATAGCACACATAGACAGACAGACAGACAGACAGACACACACACACACATCACAGAGATAGAGAGAGATGGGGGTGGAGGTTTCTGAGATTTTTAAAGGCTTTATTTCATGATAAGAGCCCAGTGAATGTGTTTCAGGTGAAGAGCAGTAAGCATGCATGCTCCTTATCACTGGTGCCCACGTAGACTGAGAGACTTCCACCACACCCTCCTCCCAACTCTGTCTTGGACTTGGACTGAAGCTATTTCGACCGCACCTATATTTTCACCCACTAAGTTTCTCTCTGCTTTCAAAGTATGAGAGTGTTAGCAAAAGCCAGAAGAAACCAGGTTCAGGGAAGAAAAGCATCAAAAAGTGTGCGAGGTTTAAAGTTGTCCCGGATGTTGCGTTGAGGAAGTGACTGCAGCCGATCCCAGGGAAGTCAGCGGCGCAGCTGCCACGGGCTGTCATCCATGACAAGGTGGGATTTCCGGGGTGTCATCCATGACAAGGTGGGATTTCGTGCTGATGCAGCTGTTCGAGGTCTCCCAGAGACCTGTAAGTAAGCCTTGCCCGTGCTATAAAGAAGACCTAATAACCTCACTGGCCTTGCTATGCTGAGCTTTAGTGAAATTTTGTTTTGGTCTGTCATTGGTGCCCATGGGGGGGTAATGAATGTTTTCTGAATCTCTTCAAAAAGAGTTAATGCAACAAACCCAGTAGGGGGTAATTAGATCACTGTGGCAATGGCTTCTGAAGGAATTAATGCTGGTCTTCAGGTGAATCCGTTATCGCCGAAGTTAGTCTATACAAAGAGTGCAGTGGTTAGAATGAGAAATGTTCCCCATTGACTCATATATTTGAACACTTGGTCCCCAGCCGATGGTGCCATTTGAGGAGGTAATGGAACCATTAGGAGTGGAGCCTTGCTAGAAGAGACACATCACTGGGGACAGGCTTTGAGGATTGATAGACTCTCCTCACTTCTGACTTGCTCTCTCTACTTCCTGTGTGCAGTGAAGATTTAAGTTCTCAGCTTCCTGGTCCTGCCACCGTTCTGCCCTGCTGCCATGCCACTGTGAACTCTAACACTCTGGAAACATAGGCCAAAATAAGCTTTCTTCCTTAAGTTGCTTTTGATCGTGGTATTTTATCACAGCAACGGAAAATTAACTATTACACAGAGTGAGCCTTGGGCTGAGGAGATGGCACTTGCTATACAAGCCTGAGAATCTGAGCCTGGAGATCCCCAGCACCCATCC
The DNA here is from genome assembly GCA_026225945.1 of Cricetomys ansorgei. Classification (NCBI taxonomy): domain Eukaryota; kingdom Metazoa; phylum Chordata; class Mammalia; order Rodentia; family Nesomyidae; genus Cricetomys; species Cricetomys ansorgei. Next base: position 24,966 of record JAMJFZ010003293.1, read on the forward strand.
ACGGACAGCATGTGTATCTGTAACCCAGCACTGGGGATGATGGGGGCCAAATACAGAAGAACCACTGGGGCTTCCTGGCTGGCAAGCTTAGCCAAAAGGAGTGAGCGCCGAGCTCAGTAAGACACCCTGTATATAGGGAAAAAGGAAGAAAATGATTTAAAAAAAAAAGAAGAAGAAGAAGATCTAATGTGTAAATGTTAAAGCTCTGAGATAGATAGGTATGTCCAAAGGAAGGGTTATGGCTCTGAGGGAGAAATATCCCCAGTGAAAATGTTACAGTTCTGAAAGGAAAGGTATCCTGGCAGCCTAGAACCAAGAAGTGCCACAAAGTCACACGGCACAGCAAATCTCACACAAGAGATTTATTGGGGAAAGCCACAGGGGGGTGGTTGCCTCTGCTCGGGTGAGAAGCATCAGGGAACTGATCAGGAGGCAGGCCTTATATAGGGGTTTTGTGGGGAGGAGTTCTCCAAGGTAAAATTTTCCAGGATGGGGATTGGTGGGATTTTAAATCCTGAGCTTTTGCAAGTTCAGGGATTGGTAGGATTCTGAGCTCAGGGATTGGTGGGTCCTTCACCCAGAAGTGAACTTGGAACTCTTACCCTACACAATGTCCTCTCATCTCTGATGTTGGGTGCATAGGTATATATGTCTTCACACATGCAGAGAGAAGGGTTGGGAAGGAGAGAGAGAGAAAGAGATATGGTGACCCTGACCTCCTCACCTTCTGCTTACCTCACCATGCCTCCTCTCTCTCTCTCTCCTTCTCTCTCTCTCTCTCTCTCTCTCTCTCTTTTTCTCTCTCTCTCATGGCACACACTCCCCCACGATACCTCTGCCATGATGTGACATAGCCAAAGCAGCCTCATCAAAAGGTCACATCATATTGAACTTTCAGCTTTCAAACCTGTAAACTAAATAAGCCTGTTTTCTTTATAAAATATCCAACCTCTGATGTTGTGTTCTAGCAAAACCTAGAACAGATTCAGCAGTGTACAGATGAATCCCAGAAAAAAGTTGAAACACACCTCCACTTTTAGTAAATCTTACACACACCAGCATCCCACCTGGATGAGAGAAAACTGGGAATCCAAAGACTTCTGTGGGAAGAGGCTCTGCTGGTTAGTTTTTGTCAACTTGATACAAAAATAGAGTCACTTGGAAAGTGGGACCCTCAAGTGAGGAATCACCTCCACCAGACCCAACTGAAGACAAGTCTGTGGGTTATATTTTGGTTGATAATTGATATGAGATCACACAGCCCACTGTGAGTAGTACCATCCCTTGGCAGGTGGCCCTGGGGCATATAAGAAAGGCAGCTAAAGAGAGCAAGCCAGTAAGCAGCATTCCTCCATGGTCTGTGCTTCAGTTCCTGCCTCCACATTCCTGTCTTTAGTGGACTTCCCTTAATGATAGATAGACTGTGACCTGTAAGCCAAATAATCCCCTTCCTCCCCAAGTTCCACTTGGTGATGGTGTTCCTTACAGCAACAGGCAAAGTAACACCGACATGGACTCATCTTATGCAGAGAGACTTTGAACGCAAGGGCAGATCTGTCTCTATGGCTACACAGCTCTTCTTGGATTGGGAGTAAGGGAAGGAAGGAATTTTCAAATCTTACTCAAGAGTAATTGCAATGTGACCCTCAGGTGCCATTGCATACCTGAAGCAAAGCTAGGAGACTCAGGCAACATTCAAGTTCAAAGGTTAAAAGAAGACCAAACTGAATAACCCAGATCACAAAGCATAATTACCTTGCCTTTTCCTCCCCTCATAGAGACTCTTTTCTGGACCTACCTTATGTGTTCATGTTGGGCACTCTGTTGGCATCACCGTGGAGAGGTTCATTCAAGACATTGCTCCCCTTCAGATCTGGATCCAAGCTGGAATGCTTTGTGGGGACTAGGTTTCAGCTAATTAATCCAGTTTGAGCTTTCCATGGAGCACTGTTGGAGGGGCCCTAGGAAGATCTGCTTGCTCCATCAAATAGCCACACTGCACACAACACAGTAGCCCTCATAGAGATATCCAGACCTGGAGGTTACCAACAGAAGGCAGAGGTCATCCTCATATTCCGGGTCTGCACTAAAACCACATCAACACAACTAATTCACACTGAGAGAAGCTCGTGCTGCTTTTCTTCCTCTCTGTGTATGTGAAGGGTGTTGCATGCATGTGCCTGTGAATGGTGTGTGCCTTTCTGTCTGTGTGCATTCATATGCATATAGGCATGTATGTATAGTCGTGTATGTAAGCGCACATACTTGTGTGTGCATGTGGGATCCAAAGGACAACTTTTGCTGTCGCTCCTCCAGCCTCATCCACCATGAGGGTTTTGTTTTGTTTTCTTTGAGCTTCTCACTAACTCAGAGCTCTCAGTTATCCAATGAGCCTCATGGATTTGCCTGTCTTCACCTTCCCCGTACTGGGATTACAAGTGTGCACTATCACAGCTGGCAGCTTTTGAAGAAGGTTCTGGGGATTGTACCTGGTCTTCATATTTTCAAATCTTCCCTGACTAAGCCATCGCCAGCCCCTATTTTAACATCTTTAAACATGGGAGATGAAGACCTTTTGGTCTCTCTCCTTTAGATCCAGTTTTGAGTTCTCTCTGGCTTTCTACACCTCTGATTGCTTCCTCTCCCTGTCTACAACTGCTCTACACCCAGCTTCTCACCAAGCTGAGACCAGAAATGCCTGTTTCTCAATGCCTGAGGTTGTGAAGTCCTCCACAGAGAGAAAATACAGTATGTGGAAACCGGAATGGCCTGCATTCAGAGAACTCACCAGTGAGGAAACTGAGCAGGAGAGCAGAGATAATGGCACATTAGAGGGCACCAAACACAGCCTCTGTAACCCTGAATGTGGACAAACAGGACCTGAACTGTCAAAAAGAAAAGTGGTGTTAATACAATGCCACAGCTATTCCCTCCACACCGAAGCCATCCTGGAGGGAAAGGGGAAATTCATAAGACTCAGGAAGTAAATGAAACACATAAGGTCCCAGAAGTAAACAAAATTTACAAGTCTCCTAAGCTCCTGGAACTTACAAGTTTCACAGAACCTCTCTCCAAGGTTATGAAAGCAGGAAGCAATTGCTGAAGTGAGGGGCCTGTGTCTTTGTGGAGCTGCCTGCAGGCTGAGCAGAGAGCTGTAGGTCTGAAGATCTGTGAGCCATCACTCATGCTGGGTGAACTTTTTGGCAATGCCTTTGAGTTATCCATGCTCCCGTTAGTAACCCCGATGAACCCACCGGTTCACTAATCTAGAATTGAGTAGACTGTTTCTTTGGTGTGAGATGAAGAGACGTTTGTTCATATCTCACGAGAAAAAGTCACACAACAGCATGGCACATTCAGAGAGCCACCGTGGACAATATAAAGCGAGCTGCAGTTCTGAGAAGGGGCTAGAAAATGTTGAAGTGATCATGTAAAGCAGGAGCCAGAACATGATGCATCTGCTGAGCTTAAAAAAAATCCATCTCACTGTGAAGTCTCTAAAATCCCAGAAATGGCTTTTAACTGGGAGATTTGCTGCATTTCCAGAGAACATGTTGGCACCTGTCCGGAGGCAAAGAGCAGAGGAACACAACCTGGAGGGCAGTCCTGTAATGGTTATGGTGGTGGCTGTGGCAGCGGTGGTGGTGGTGGTGGCAGTGAGGATGCTGGGACCAGCAGGAGGGTGAGGATGAAGATGAGGATGCTGGGACCAGCAGGAGGGTGAGGATGAAGATGAGGATGCTGGGACCAGCAGGAGGGTGAGGATGAAGATGAGGATGCTGGGACCAGCAGGAGGGTGAGGATGAAGATGAGGATGCTGGGACCAGCAGGAGGGTGAGGATGAAGATGAGGATGCTGGGACCAGCAGGAGGGTGAGGATGAAGATGTCAATGCTGGGAAGGGGAAGGTACCTGAGCTGTATCCAAGAAATCATATGTGGTAGCTGACTAAGGCTCAAGTGAAGAAGAATGGAAATGCATTCAGCCTGCACCCTTCTTCTGCATCTTTGCCCAGGGGGCTCCAGAATGAGATGCCCACTTCATCCACACTCTGGGAATGGCTCGCATATGCCCTGGAAGCTTCCCTTAATAACCTCTACTCATGGCACTCTTTCCTTTCTCCACCACCCATTGGGAAGCCAACAAGCCACACTGCACTTTCTCCCATTTTTCTGTGTTTTTGTCCAGAATGAACTGTCAGGCTGGCCTCCGACCTGACACTGCTTCTGAAGCCTGATTCCTATTCTCAGTGTCTTCTCATATCTAATGTCATTGACAAGTGCCATTTGGTAGTATCAATAATGTAATTATGATTGTCTATAAAATCATACCTATTTTCTAAAGGTTTTGTGACTTACATGTTAATAATTATGTGTTTGAGTGTATGTGGATTTAACTACAGGTACCTCACAGGTCAGAACAGGGTGTCGGATCCTCTGGAGTTAGAGATATAGGTAGTTGTGAACGGCCTGATGTGGTTGCTGGAAACCAAACTAAGTCTTCTGCAAGAGCAATAAGCGCTCCTGGCCATTGTACTGTCTTTCCATCTCTGTTGTCACCATTTTTGAAAGTCAGGTATGCACTTAGTATCACTGTACAATGGAGACCTATCTGTCTAATCCATACTATGTCTGTTATATGCATATACTGCTGTGTAGCAGTACACTGCTGTGTTGGCTCACCAAGGAAGACACAGAGGCATATTCATATGTGCAAACCCAGCCAGATCTCAGACCTCAGCAGAGGGAATGACTAACATGGCCAGCATCATCCTGGACAGTAGGACCCTAATCTCAGGGGATTTTACTGATACAGAACTCAGGCGTTCTATTGATAGCATGTGCAGATCACAAGCAATCTTTTACATAGAGCCAACACCTGCACCTGCAGAGAACACAAAAGGCCAAGGCCTAGGCAGCTCCTCACCCAACAGTGCATAAAACAACCATTTTAAATATAACTAAAAATAAATTTCTACAACATTTCCCCTTTTCTGTATAAGACAATCAAAAAAAAATGCTTTGTCTCTACAACACAATTTAACATTGCACCAGCAAAACTATTTACAAGTAGAACAATCAAAAGGACAGGACCAAATGATACTATCAAGCTTTTCACAATGTCTTTGGACAGTAGAAAAACATTATCAATATCTAACTATCTGGAATTCACTCATGACTTTCTGGGCTCCTCCAGAGGACTTGGATGACTTCCCTGGCTCCTGCCCTCTGCAGCACACACAACTTATCCTCTAGGTTCTGACTGACTCCCCTCCACTGCTGCTGCTGTCCTTGGTGGTTGTCCCATAGCACTGGATCTCCAAAACTGCTGGGGTCCCTGTTGCAACTGGGCTATACTTTCACCAACAGGCTCTTCCAGGCTGTCTTCATAGTACCAAACCTCAACTTCTCTGCGTAACCCCTTCAATCTGGGCCTTCAACAGCCACTAAGGCTGCACTTTCACAATGGCCTCTCCTAGCCTTTCACAGTGCCAAGCCTCAGCTGCTATCCCCTTTTCATGCCTTCACCACTACCACCTGGGTGACTCTTACAATACCAAGTTCAGCTGCCAGCATGAGATACAACCTCAGCCAGTTCTGGAAGACAGCTTCTGTATGCTGTCCCTGAGGAAACATTTTCCAGATTTTAAGATAGAGTCTTGTTTGCTTGTGGTGTGGAGTTCTCATCACCATTGCAGATGTGTCTTGTCAGGACCATCTCACCAGTATCTGGACTGCTTGTCCAGGTTTGCAGGAAGGAAAGGAAAAAAAAATCAGGTTCTGCAAGATCTGGAGTTTCTTTTTCTTCCATGTCTCCACGCTGGATGTGGCTGGCCTAATGTCAGTGCCCTATGTTGGTACACCATTTTTAGCAGTGCACTGCTGTAGCAGCTCACCGAGGAAGACACAGAGGCATATTCATATGTGCAAACCCTGCCAGACCTCAGACCTCAGCAGAGGAAGCCACTAACATGGCCAGCACCATCCTGGACAGTGAAACCCTGGATGTCTAATCTCAAGAGTTTTTACTGATAAAGAACTCCTCAGGTATTCTACTGATAGCATATGCAGATCATGAGCAATCATTTATATAAAGCCATTACCTGCACCTGCAGTCAATACAAAACATCAAGGACTAGGCAGCCCTTCACCCAGCAGACCACAAAACAATCATTTTAAGCATAACTACAAATAAATTTCTACAACGCTGTTGTCCTTTTACTTCCAGCAACAACACTTCATACTCAGAATTATCTGGTTTTCAAAAGTTAAATTAAGCCAAAAGCTCCGAAGAACCTAGGGTTTATCCTTCTTGTAAACTTGTAAATTATCGTGACATTATTTTAGACACATAGTAACAAAAGAGACAGGGTCCATATTTTACTCTCAGTGAAAAGTGGCACCAGAGTTGTATTTTGCATGGCTTTCTTAAGCACCAGTATCCACAGGGCCAGAGAGTTAGTGATACCTGAACATCACGGGATGATATTTTCCTGTGTATCACAGAAAAGAACCCCCAAATGATGAAATTCTCAGCTTAGACATAACTGTAGATTACCAGTTAGTGTGTGCCCATGCACGCATGTGTGTGTGTGTGTGTGTGTGTGTGTGTGTGTGTGTGTGTGTGTGTGTGTTCGTTTCTAAATTTAGAATCTAAGCAGACATCCACAGGCTAAAAATTGTGGTTTGTTTATGCCTGATGTCTCCAAAGAGGCAGCTATCCTAACTTTGTCTTCTCTGGTTTCCAAGGCTGTTTGTTCTTCAAACTTGCTTTAACAGATGGTCTGAGGAGCTCAGGAACACCACAAGGAATTGCTGCTGATGTGTCCATGGCAGTTTCTTGTTCTAGGACCTGTCACCATCTCCAAGGGCTGGCTCTACGGAACCATCCTGTGCCTTATCCTTGTGTGGTATGAACTTCTTCAGAGGTTTTACAATCGCTGTCTGTAATCCTCACAATAACCCAGTAAGATGGGGGTCATGGTTTTCATTTTAAAGATAAGAAAATTATGACTTGAAGCTAGAAATCAGACAGTACACTTACAGTATAAAGTAAGCATTTCACATCAAGTCAGCCTGACTACAAAGCCTGTCTTCTGCTCTGACAGCATCGGCTTTTGCTTATGGAGAGTTTGAGCTTCAGGACTGTAGAGATGGCTCAGTCAGTAAAGTACTTACAAGCATGAGGCCCCAAGCTCAAATCACCAGCACTCAAGTAAAAAAAAATGAGCCCAAAAGAGCATGCCTGTAATCTCAGTACTGGGGAGGCAGAAACATGAGGATGCCTGGAGCTTGCTAGCCAAGAGATCTAACCAATCAGTGGCTCTAGGTTCAGTGAGAAACCCTGTCTCAAAAATTAAGGTGGAAACACAATATCACAGGAAACTCCCTGCTCCTAGAGCTCTTACACTTTCTTCTCCCTCTTCCACAATGATTCTTGACCCGAGGTGCAGTAGTTATGCTGTAGCTTTATCAGTTGACACTGGGATCCACAGCTCTGCAGTTAGTTGTGGAGATGTCAGAAACTGCACCCACGTACTCTCACCAACATGCCCCCTAAACGTGACCTGAACAAAGAAGACACCAATAGACATGCTAATGTGGAAATGGGAAAGCTCATGAGGCCTCAAGCATAGATGAAGAACTACAGGTAACTAAGAAATATGGAGAATAGAAGAAATATTCTTGCCCAGGAAAGAGTGCACCAATCAGTTCAATACCAAAGGCTCAGCCCTGAAAATATATACACAAATAACATTATATGAACGGAGCAGCTTGTATTTAAATACATGTATTTATGTATTTATTATGTACTTAGCGTGTGTGTGTGTGTGTGTGTGTGTATACACACATGCATACATACACGGGAAGGTTTGGAAGAGGAAAAAAACAGGGAAACAATGCAATTATAAATCTCAAAAATAGAAGTATTATTAAAAATAATAATAAAGATCAATTAAGGGAAACATCTAACACCAACCTGTGTCCCGGCAATGTGCACACACACACACACACAAATGCACACGTGTGTTCACACACACGTGCACATGCACATACACACAGAGTTCTGGCTTGTTTGCCTCACTGGAGGGGGTCAAGGAGCTGCCCTGCTTGCTGTTAATTAAAAGTAAAGTCATTACTTAGCCAGTTCCATTCAAGCAAGATGGCCTCTAAAAAACTGCAATTAAACACCTAGATTTTAAAGGCAGATTCCATTTTACTTAGAACAGGACAAGATACAGGGAATCAGCTCATTAGCTGAAAATGCCGTGCTACCTTTACACAAAATGGAGTTTTAAGTGTCTTAAGAAAATTCAAGGGGCTGGAGACACAGCTCAGCAGTTAAGAGCACTGGCTGCTCTTCCAGAGGAGCCCGGTTCAATTCCCAGTGCTCATTTTTAAAAAAAAAAAGGAAGAAAGAAAAGAAAATTCAAGCAACATCCAGGCAGCTTCTACACACATACGAAAGACCACCAAAATGTCACCACCACATATGCCCATCCTTTTACAAAAATGTTGTTACATTTCCGGGCACCAAGCAGATAGGGATAGGTCAAGTGGCAGCAGGTCTGGAACAGAGGCCCCCAGATCTGCTACTGTAATCTGATGTTACCCCACTCCTGCCCTGTGAACTCATCTCAGTGACCTATAAGGCCCATGGGCCACTGTCAAACTAGCCTCAGAAGAAATGCCTAGAAATATCTGCCTTGTGATTATTGCTTTTAAATCCCTAATATCTAACTAGCATTTGTCTTTCTTGAGGTCAAAACCATCAGTGTTACCTGCTGAGCACTTCATTAAGGCTTATTTGAAGCCATTAGACATCTGCCATGTTAGAAGCAGAGCTGTCTACATGAAAAAAAAAGGTCAGGAACCTGGTCCCAGGCACGAAAGGTCAGCTCACTCTGCATGGCTACTATTGTGGCCACCAGCTGGGATCTGTGGTTAGGGTTCAAAGGTGAATACTGTGATGGTTAGTTTTCATCGTCTTGACAATCTAGAATCCCTCCTCTGGGAAGGGAGTCTCGTGAGGAACTGTCTAAACGAGGCTGGCCTGTGAGCAGGCCTGTGAGAGATTTTCTTTATTGAATAAACTGAGATGACACGACCCTCCCTGGACGTTGGTGGCAGCATATCATGGACTGGGCCCTGGACTGAATGAGAGAGGAGTGCACAGGGCACATTCGCTAATGCACCGCTACCTCCTCTTGACTGTGGATGGGACGGTGACCAGTTGCTTCAAGGTCCTGCTGCCTTGACTTCTCCACAATGAAGGACTGTGAACCAAAATTCAAAACCAAGCTAAAGCCTTCTTTCTCGATTGCTTTTATCAGAGTACTTTATCACAGAAAATGAACTAAGACAAATAGCGAATACCTCATCTGTATTGTTCTAGCATGTACCACTTCCCTTGGAAGACCTGTTCTTAATGGCCATTCACTGCATGAAGATGGGCACTGACACTCGAGCTGAAGGGTGTTTTATGAACGAGGTCCTGGTTGACATCTACCATGGTGTTAGCAGGAAACATATAATACTAACACTCATCTCACAAGCCCCTGCCCCTACTCCACAAAGAAACACCCCAGCTCTCTTAAGGTTCAGGGAAAAAAAATACTCGTTTCTGTGGTTTTCATAAGCATCCCTAAGGTCACCAGTCTATGGCACTATTGAGAGGAGATGGAACTGTGAGGCATTAGAAAGGGTGTGCAGTCAGGAAAGAGGTGTGCGGGAAAGAGACAAGGTCCCTCCATAGCAGTTGGACTATAAGAGAAAAAATGCTCCCACTTTTCCTCAAGGTACCACCTGATGAACCTTTGTTCTCTCCCTGGGCCAAAGACCATCCCAGCTAAGGAAATGAAGTAATTGAACAGGGGAGGAGGGAATTAAGAAAGAAAGAAGAGGTGATCAAAAGAGATGAGAGCCCAGGGGACCAAGAAAAGACCAGTTCGGGTTCACTAGACAGAAGGCCAGCTCTGGAGATCCCAGGCTTCCCAATGGGGTGCTTTCTCCTTCAACAAATGCCTGTTTCCACTTCCTCTGAGTCTTTACTTTCTTTGTTGCTGCATGTTCCTTTCCTGTTCATCTCTGGGAAGAACCCAGACACCTGGGCAGCTGGCCAGTGCCACCAACACTAGGGTTACAGACCAGACAACTGGGCCCTGTGGAGGATGAGTTTCTGGGGCTGTGCCTTTGTCAAGGATATTCCCAACTTCTTCCTCTCTCTCTTTCTTTGCTTCCTGGTCAATAAAAATGGAATTTGCCTCCTCTCCCACAATACTACCATAAACCCAAAGGCACATGGACATGGACTAAAATGAAATCAGGAGGCAAATAAATCTTTCTCCCTCTAAATTTAATATCTCAAATACTGTGTTACAAACATGAAAAACTAACACACACACACACTTCTTGCTTCATCTTCCTGTTTTATTTCTTATGTTTATATGTATTTATATTTATATTTCATATGTTTATATGTTTTTATGTTTATGTATTTATGTTTATATTTATACTTCTTATGTTTATATTTATTATTTAAATATAATATTTTTGTTAATTTTTGAGAGTTTCATATAGGCACAAAATGTCTTTCTATCATATTCATCCCTGGTCTCTCCCAACTCCTCCCAGATCCAGTCTCCCCATTCTCCACACCCTCCCTTCACATCCTCTTTATTTCTTTTTTTTTTATTAAACTTGCTGATCCTAATTTGTGTGGGACCATCCAATGGAGTATGTTTCACCTAAAAGCCTCACCCTTAAAAAAAAAAAACCTTTTCTCCCTAGTAGCCACCAACTCCCAATAGCTCCTGATAAGGGTCTGGGCTCCTGCTCCCCTCCATGATAGAGTGTTGATAGGCTTAACAGCTGCTGTGAGCTCCTGAGTGCATCCATCCATCCAGAAGATGCTGTCTCCCTCTGGTCCTCCCGCCCTTCAGTTTTGCCATCTTTCTGCCCTTTTCATGATGGTCCCTGAGCCTTGGGGTGATGGGTGTGATACAGATGTCCCACTTGTGGCTGAGCATCCCACTGACACTTCTTCTTTTCACTTTGACCAGTTGTAGGTCCTCCTGTTTAACCTTTACTCTGATTGGAGAATAAAGCTGGAGAATTCATGAGAAACTGTATATTAAGCCAGGTTTTTCTCCAGATGTCTCCCTCTCTTGGTGGCATCTCTCTCTCTCTCTCTCTCTCTCTCTCTCTCTCTCTCTCTCTCTGTGTGTGTGTGTGTGTGTGTGTGTGTGTATGTATGTATGTGTGTCTCTGACTTAACTACTTCATTTATTCCTGAAACCCCTAATAAATGAAAAGCCATCAATTGTAAAAATATTTCCATTGATTTTAACCGAGTATTTTTCAGTATTTACAAATAGACAATTATATCCATTGAACCCTGGAAATAAGTTTAAGTGATAAACAACTTGAAAATAAATCAATTCATACATATACCATGAACTACAAGCAGTGACAAGAGGAACTGATGTGTGGTCAGAGAGATGGAGCAGGCTGTGAGTCAGCAGCCTTTAGAAGACAGCAGAGTCCGGGGGCCAACTTCTAGGAATGTAGTTAGAATAAAAGTGGAAAAGCAGAGCCAGCAAGGTATTTACCAACAAGACTGATGACCTGAGTTCAATCCTTAAAACCCATATGATAAAAGAGAATCCTGATTCAAATAAGTTGTCCTCTGACTTCCACATGCTCTGTGACGCTCATGTGCACACACACCGCTTCCCCTGATACACACACACAAAAAAAAATAGTTTTGGAAAAGCCTAGGGCTAGGGTGATAGCTTAGTTAACAAAGTTCTTGCCGTGCAAATGTAAGAACCTGAGTTTGATCCCCTAGAATTCCTGTTTGAAAAAGAAAACTTGCTGGGCATGGTGGCACACACTTGTATTCCCAGCACTGAGAAATCAAAGCAGATGGATCCCTCGGGCTCACTGGTCAGCAAGGCTAACCCACTAGGTGAGTTCCAGACCAACAAGAGATTCTGTCTCACAGGATAAGGTAGATGGCTCCTGAGGAACAAGGCCCAAGCTCTCTGGCCTCTTCACACACACACACAGTTGCTCATACACAAATGCACATATAAACATACATACATATACAAAAAAATTATATAAACCTGATAATTCCTTTCTTTTCCTTAACTTGTAGAAACTAGAAGCTCCCCATGTGGCAGGTGCATCTATAAGGAGAATCTTAAGTTGAATGGAAGAAGGGGGGTGACTTAAAACATAAGAAAGTAATACATGAACTCTACAAAGAGATACCAAAAATCTCCCCTCCTTATTGCCTCACAAGACGTGAACATGCACACACAGCAGTGCGTTCATCCACAACAGCACAAATGTAAATGTCCACATGGTAGTCTATGTCAACTGCTATATTTCTGCCTGCAACTGTGATGCCAAAATACCACTTTGTGTTATTTATGTAGTGTGTTTGGGGTGAAAAATCCTTGCACTGGGAAAAGAGCTGTTAAGTGAAAAACAGTGTAATTTCCCAAGAGCCACATGGCAAACACCATTAGCACTGGAGCTATAACATGAGGTAAGTGGTCCTTAGCAGAGAGGCTGCCTGGCCCCAGCCCCGGGAACTGACCATGGGCTGCCACATGACCCTCAGGTATGAACAGAGCTGCTTTTTCTTCTGCCTCATCTCCATGTGTCTTTTTCTATTCCAAAGTGCTCGGAGGTTTGCTGGTTCACAAGAACTGATTAATTAATAGCATGTTGGGCTAGGGAGATGATCCCATCAACAAAGTGCTTGCCTTATAAACATGAAGTCCTGAGTTCAGTCCTCAAAACCCTTCTTTTAAGAAGCTGGGCTAGTTTAGGAGATTGCTCAGTGGATAAAACAGTCACTGAACAAGCATGAGAGCATGAGTTTGCATCTCTACAACCCATTTAAAGGCTGTACACAATAGTAAAAGTCTCAGGACCCCAGCTATGAGATGGGAGGTGGAGACAGGAGACTCCCCAAAAACTCGTAAGTCAGTTAGCATGGTAGATGTAATGGTATGTGCAACAAGAGAAACCTGTCTCAAAGTAGGTTATCTGAGGCTACCCCCGACCTTACAAGTGCAACATGGCATGCACATGACTCCATACAACACTCACAAAGCATCCACCATTGTGGAGAAATCTTATCATTCCAGTTCTGGAGTGACAAAGACAAGTCTCCCTGGGGCTCACTGGCCAACCAGCCTAGATTCCTGGGTGAGTTCCAGGCCAGTAAGAAAACCCTGTCTCAGAAAACACAGACAGTATGAATGATGACATCTAAGGCTGTATTCTGGCCTACCCATGCAGACACACACACACACACACACACACACACACACACACACACACACACACCCCATATACCACACGCCATACACACACACACACACACACACACACATCATACATCACTGTTGGGAGCCGAGTTGAAACGCCATTATAAGATGGCGCCGGTTTCCTGTTTCCGGGTTCTTAGTAAACAAGTAACAGCGCAGGCGCAAGTTGAGTAATCCTTGCCGCCTCCCCCTATGCTAATGAGGTTCTGGACATGCATCCAATCGTTGATGGTCACGTTGCTTGCCGCCTCCCCCTATGCTAATGAGGTTCTGGACATGCATCCAATCGTTGATGGTCACGTTGCCTATATAAGCAGGGTGCCTCACACATTCAGGGTCTTTCGCTCTCAACACTCAATCAAGCTACAGTCCTCAATAAAGCGTGAACCAGAAGAATCCTGTGTGCGGCGTCTTCCTTGCAGGCGAGGCGGGCGTCCACACATCACATGCCATACACACACACACACACACACACATACATCATACATCACATGCCATACACACACACACACATCATATATCACATGCCATACACACACACACACACACACACACCATATACCACACGCCATACACACACACACACGTACACTAGATGTTTTCATCTACTAAATAACATGTTAAATAACATGTCTCTCTCAGTAGAGAATTCATACACAAGCTAAAACTTCCAAGACAATGGTTCTTAAAGTATGTCTCTGGGCTGACAGCACCAAGCTCTGAGACTAGAAACCTGTGTTAGAAACACAGGTTCTGGGGACTCTTTTCAGCCCTGCTGAGCCAGATGTCCAGGTCCTAACAGGTCCTCCAGGGAAAGGTCACACACAGTCTATAACCCTTGACTCTAAGGAATCGACAGACAGACAGCACTGCATCTCAATCCATTTAGGGATTTAGTTCAAGTTCACCTGTAGGAGCTCATACCAGATGATATTAGGTTGTCTACTCCAAATGTCTTGCTTACTGACTGCATTCAGTAGTAATTTCTCAAAGCTGTTGACTGCCTAGTGCTTTCATTTAATGCCAAGGGCTTGTTAATGTGGCAAGCAAGACCCTCACTCTGTAACAAATTCTAGAGAGTAGGGGAAGTGAGGCAATTTTATTTTACAACTCTTCAGAACTAGGAAAATTAATAATCTGCCTATTTGGCACAAAACAGTGATTCTTTTATATTCCTGGCTACAATTCTCTGTCTCCCTTACTCCCATTGGCTGAGTACTTCAGGAAGATACCATCTCCCTGGATCTAGTTTAGCCTCCTCCCTAAAATTCCTGGTCCTATTAGTGCAAGATGCAGAGCCTTATCTAATGTGTATCCTGGGGCTTGAGACTCCCTTCCCCTCCTGATATACAGGCTCAGTCGCACAGACTGTAATTTTGAACCCCAAGATAAACTGAACTGCCAGGGTAAGCAGAGCAAGCACACAGCTGCAGTCTAGGGAAGATGGGCCTCGTGCTTCCTGCTTGGCTGTTTCTTTTATGTGCTCTAAGTCTAACTGATGCTCCTCACACTGAAAACACACCATAATGATTTATTTATTGTGGTTGACAATCCCTCACAAGTTTTCTCAGGACAGAGGAAATGCAAAAGACTTAAAAATACCATTATATTAAGCCAAACCCACACAGCCCGCCCCATTGCATCCACAGTACACTCAATGAGGGCCTAGACCAGGCCATTTTTCATATCCACAGTACACTCAATGAGGGCCTAAACCAGGCCATTTTCATGTCTGGGTTTTAACAGCACAACACAAAATCTGACCCAATCACAAGAACCCGAGTCAGGATCAGTTAAGATCCCCAGAAGACAGGTAGACACTACATAGATATGGCAGCCCACCTGCTATCTTAGCTACACTGGCGGTGGGGATGTGGGATCCCTCAAGCACACTGGCCAGCTGTCTAGTGGAACTGCCATGCTCTGAGTTCAGTATATAAGGGGGATAGTGACTGGGAAATACACCGGCATCAACCTCTGCCCTCCACACACATACATGCCCTGTGACGACATGCATGCACACATGCATGCCACACACATGCACATGTCAAAAAATTAAGGTTCGAAAGCGTGGGACTATGATCTTAAGCTGTGCTTAGTAGTGACCTACCTATGAACTTGTCCTGAGATGGACTGCTGACCAGATCCTGTTACAATGAAAGCTGAGTCTCACTAAATGAGACATATGGCTCCTCTGTAATAATGTGGCATGTGTAGACATAACCTAAATTCAAAAACCTCTTAAAATAGAAGCCTTGGTTCCATCTGTCTCTTAAAAAAGAAAACCTCATAATTGCTTGTAATCGTGTTCATTTACCATTTTCTCAACTGTTTAACAGCTGGTAGGGGGCGGAGGACAGAAGAGCTGGAGGAGACAAGGGTAATTAATAAAAGTCATTCTCCTGCCTTGATTTCAAGTGCTGTCAGTGCTTAAAATGTCACAACTATGACCCACGTCCCTCTCATGTCTAGCCTATAACATGTCTAACTGAATCCAGCCCCCCTGTTCACCCCTGGAGAATTCCAAGAATGAGCAAAGAAAATCTGATTGCCTACCTTTTGAATGACTTGCAGAAGGGTTGACAAAGGGAAAATCTCCAGCAGGGAGCATTCAACTATTGGAGAATAACAGATGACAAGTATTTATAGCTTCACATCCAAATTGAGCTTTGCAAGCATAGGAGTCAAACCAGCAAGAAGCTACCCATAATGATCTGTTTCTGGAGATAGAGGGCAGCCACTGAAGATGTGTACACTCTAGAGCTGGTATATCTTTCAGGAAGAAGGCTCACAGTGGGTATATCTGCAGGTGCACACAGGGCACAATTCAACTTTATCACGATGTATCTGACCCTGGCTACTGCTGCTTCTCAGACATGGGTGTCTGACTACAAAGCTCAGATCACTTGTGATACCCACACACAAGTGGTACTGGGACAGCACCTCAGCCATTCCTCAGCTGGTCCTGACACAAGGCAGGGCTGTTTTCCTCGATGCCCACTTCCATCTTCCATCCAGAAGTGAAGCAGATTCCTCCTATCCAGCCAGCTCTCTACAGCTATACTTGCAGTGACTGTTTAGCCCACAAGTTTACAAGAACAATACAAAGATTGGTTAGGGGCAGGCTCAGTAGGCAAAATGCGTGGCGTGCAGGCATGAGGGCCTGAGTTGAGTCCCCAGGACCCATGTTTTAAAAATCCAGACACAGTTGCACAAACAAGTAATCCAGGAACTTGAGGCACAAAGACGGGAAGGTCTGTGGGGCTTTCTGGCTTTTTCAACCTAGCCAGATCACTGAGCTACACACACACACACACACACACACACACACCCTATCTCAAAAATATCAAGTTTAGACGGACTGAGGCAGGCAACTGACTTCAACCTCTGGCCTCTATACACACATAATCATGTGTACATATGTACCTGTGCGCACGCGCACACACACACACCCCACACACACACACACACACACACAAACTTGTCAGGAATGACTGAATGTACTACCTAAGATGAGGAGTAGGCTGAACATTAATTCTATCTAGAGGTTAATTTCACCATGATGGTGGGAGATGCTGAATGATTATCGTTAAGGTCCTTGGGCAACCTAAGGGCTCTTCCTCTGCAGAGAACAGTGAACACTTGTAGCCCAGGTAGCTAAATAATCATGTCCATCCAGGCTGGAAGCTTCTGCTGTACCTGCAGTTCTGACACCTGATCTCCTGTGACAGGATACTCGTCTATAGCCCCTACCACTGTCTATAGAGATTTGCAGCTTCTTCGTCTGCAAATCTCAGATTTCACCTCAGCAAATGGCACTGAAAGATGACCTTCCCCGCTCTGTAAATAATATACTCCAAAGGGAAGCATGCTCGCTGTGTATGCTTAGGCCCATTCACCAGCCATCAGCCTGCAGCTCGGAGATCTCTGGCTAATAACCATTGACACTGCATATGTGATCAGGTTCTCTCTCCTCCAGCAGCCTCCCAGAGATGCCTGGTTACCTGGCCTACCCATGGCCTATCCTGCTACTCAAAATGTACTCTACCCACTCTGTTGTCCTAGCCATTCCCCATCCACTCACTGGGAGCTTGTTGCTTACCCAGAACTCATTTTGCACTCCACATTTACATACCTGAATCCAATCTCTTCCCCTACTGCAGTGATCCCTTCACAAGTAGTCCTGAATAAAGGCTGCTTCCTCTTTCTCTCTCTCTCTCTCTGTGTGTGTGTGTGTGTGTGTGTGTGTGTGTGTGTGTGTGTGTGTGTGTGTGTGTCTGTGTGTGTGTATGCATGCATGTGGAGGCCAGAGGAATACTCAGATGTTATTTCATAGGCGGCAACTACATTCTTTTTATTTTTTATTGAAAACATTTTATTTCATACAATATATTCTGAGCACGGTTTTCATCCCCTCATCTCCTCTCAGAACCTCCCACCTCCATTCCCTTCCAACTGCAGGCCTTCTTTATCTCTCTTAATAAAACAGACAAATTTACAAAAAAGAATAAAACAAAATGGATAAACAAGCAAAATATGCAAAAGAAACAATTTTAAACATACACATTTTTTTTCTTTTAAGAAAAAAAAAAAAACACAAAATCGCCAGAATCTCAATGTAATATGGACAAAAAAATCTCCAAAAATTCTTTTGATTCCATTTTGTGTTGGCCATTTACTGCTGAGCATGGGGCCTGACCTTAAGTATGGTCTCTATACCCAGCAAGACTCCCTCGGAGAAACTGTTTTTTCCTTTGTGTGTGGTTGTCATTTGGAGATAGTTTCTCAATTAAAGATGAGAGCTCATGTCTACTTCTCCATTTCAGTGCCAGAACCTTGTCTGGTTTGGACCTGGGCAGGCCTCATGTAGGCTGCCAGAGTCACTGTGAGTTCATATGTACGTCAGTCAGTTTGTATCTGGAAGACTCAGTTCCCATCCCCTGCGGCTCTCACAATCTTGCCACTTCTTCTTCCACATGGTTCCCTGAGCCCTGACGGAAGGGATTTGATGAAGACATCCCACTTAGTCTCTCACCCTCCACACATTGCCCAGCTGTGGGCTTCTGTATTAGTTCCCATCTACTGTGGGAGGAAGCTTCTCTGATAATGGCTGAGTGAGACAGGGATCTACAGGTGTAGCAGAATGTCATGAGGAGTCATTTTATTGCTCTGCTCCTTTAGCAGAAGAATAATGTTTGGTTCTCCCCTGGGTCTATGGTCTATCTAGTCTCAGATTCTTGGCCACCTGAAAAGTATCAAGCATGGGTTTATTCTCATGGAGTGTGCCTTAAGTCTAACCATGTAGTAGTTGGTTGCTCCTGCAACATTTGTGCCATTATTGTAGCAGTGTGCCACTCAGGCAGGTCATCATGACAGATCAGAAGTTTGTAGCTGGGTTGGTGAACCTTTCTTTCGAGATAGAATCTCTCACTCACCTGGAACTAATCAAGTAGACTAAGCTGACTGGCTAGCCAGCCCCAGGGATACACCCCGCCTCTGCATCCCCAGCAGTGGGATGACAAGCCTGTTACCACACCCAACTTTTTCACATGGGTCCTGGGGAATTAATTCAGGTCATCATGCTTTCAAGGCAAGTGGTTTTACTGATAGCCATCTTCCCCAGCTCTATTTGTGCTTTGACAAATGTCAAAGACTTTTTTCTTAATACCTTCTTCCATCTTCTCCTTTATATTTTGTCCAACTAGGGACAACGAGAAGGAAATAAACCCTGATTGTTTGATGGGACAAGTATCTTATGGATTAGCAGATTAGTCAAGAATAGGTTATCCTCTATTTCCTCTCTGTAATCGTGAACTATCCCACCAAACCCTAGCCCATCCATAGTATGCCTCTGTGTACACACTAACCCATATTTTGATGAGAAGTGTTTGGTAGCTTAAACAACTTAAGAAATGGAAGTTGGGGCCAGAAAGATGTCTCAGTGGTTAATAGCACTGACTGTTCTTCCAGAGGACCAGGTTTGATTCCCAGTTCCCATGCAGCAGATCATAACCATCTGTTGACTCCGATTCCACAGAATCTGGCACCCTTTACTGGCCTCCACAAGCAATGCATGAATATGGTGCACAGATGTACATACAGGCAAACCAACCACACCCGTAAAGTAAACTATTTTCTAAAAGAGATAGAATTTGCCTTGCATTGAGCAGGTATATGGTAGAGAGATGTAGGGAAAGCAGAGTCTATCTACATCATCTTCCAGAATGACCTCTCTTTGGCGAAGCGCCCTGATCCTTTCAAACCAGATGAAGCCTTCTTTTCCATGAAAACTTTCTCCATCCTGCAGAGTGGATTCAGGCCAGCATGGTCTACATAGTGAGCTCCAGGAAAGCCAGAGTATTTAGAGAGAACCTGTCTTAAAAAAAAATTAATAGATAGATAGATGATAGATAGATAGATAGATGATAGATAGATAGATGATAGATAGATAGATGATAGATGATAGATAGATAGAGGATAGGGTAAAAGGTGCCAGCAGTGAAATAGTAAGAAGCATATCAGGTCTCCCTTGTCTAGATTCTGTGACATGGGTAATACTTTGGCACCTAAATGTTCTGAATTTACTTCCCAGCTGTTTTTGTGTCTCCCATCTCTGAGAACTAGGGGTTGATGGCTATATTCTCAGACGATGCTAAAATATAGATTATAGGAGTTCTGGAGTTTTTAAGATTTTATTATTATCACTATTATTACTATGTATATGTGTGCACAAGCATATGTGAGTTTGGGTGCCCTCAGAAGCCAAAAAAAAAAAAAAAACATCAGATCACCCAGAACTGAGCTACAGGTAGGTGTGAGTCACTCCATATGAGGTGTAAATATGCAAGTGTTTTCTTCCTTTTTTTTATTTAAGAAGATGAACCTATTGTAATAATTATACATATTCATAACAATATGTTTGTACATTTCAAAAGTCTTGAAAGACTACAAAAAATGGAATCATTTGACCAACTTCAAATAGCTTGAAGAATTTTGACAGCTCTTTTTTTCAGCCATCAGTTAGATACCAACTCCAGCACATTATTCTTCTAAGAAAAGCATTAAGTAAGAAATTTCTACCCCTTCACAAAAGAACAATTGGCAGGCAACCAAGTCTCCCAGCATCACAAAAGCTGAGCCAGCCCAAACAAAGACCAAATACAGCGGCAGACCTGCCAAACCAGTGACTTTGATAACTGGCTTTCTCCAAGACTACAAACAAGATTTTTTTTTTAAGTAGAAGTATTTTTTGAAATATTAATTAAAATGCAAATTTCTCCAAGATGGCTTGTCTTTAAAGCATTTCCTCTGTAATTTCTATGAATACAAAGCATGTGAAGGGCTTCTGCTGAAGGAATCTGCATACATTCCCATAGATGACTTCAGAAGGAGTGCCACGCCAGGCAGGAAGGCCTGGAGCAAGGGCAGCTTCAAAGAGGACAAGGGAAGAAGCAGCTGGGACACATCCATGCCTCCAGCAGGCTCCTTTGAGAGCCAGAGCTGGTACTCTGGAGGAAAGGAGCCCAGCCTGGGTACCAACATACAGAGCACAGCCTTTTGCAATCAGTACGTTTGCTGAGCCTACTTTCTTAGGTTAGAGAAGGAGGGCTTCTGGGGACACATAAAGTTCCCAAATGGGTATTTCTGAATATTTTTGGACCAAGCTTAAACAGGGGTCTTCTTGCTTCTCAAAAGTCCTCTTGGGCTGAAGAGACGGCTCATTCAGTAAAGTACCAATTAATAAAGTTTACTTCCCAGAATGCACATTTTAAAAAGCCAGGAACACACCTATAATCCCAGCACTGTGGAGACAGAGATATTCAGATCCCTGGGGCTCGCTGGCCAATCAGTCTAGCCTTCTTGGTGAGTTCTAGGTTAGTGAAAGACCAAACCAGCACCTGAGGCACATCACCTGTAATGTCCTCTGCCTCCACATGTATGTGCACACATTTGTTCACATGCACGCACACATGGCCTACATACAAAGTGTCTCTTGGCAAGCCCTTCCTGCAAGGATTCTTTGTCTGCTCCCCTGGGAAACCCAGCTTCCCTGGCTCTTCCTCCAGTTTCAGACTCCTCTTCTGTGTTGTTCATAGGAAGTATCCCCTTCCCCGCTACTACTTCACATTCACCCACCGTGGTCATTCACCCATGGAAGACACCCAACCGTCTCTTTTACTACCTAGGCCTACATCCCAAATGACCTGTCAAAGCTCCTTGTTTGAACTCAGTATGGCTCAACCAGGAAAACTTCAGCTGAAAAAAGACACCAACCCCACGCCATCTCCCCTCCATAACGCCCAGATAAACAAGAAGGGGTGCAGCCCTCTTTCCTTACTCTCGCATCAAGGAGAGTGTAGTAAGTTGCGTCAGCTGTGTGAGCGGGCCTCCAGAAAGGCGTTACATCCATCATTCCTGTCACCCTGGTATCCCTGGTATAGACAGACTCCTGAGGCTTTTATGAGGCAAGCTGCTCTTTTCGGTTTCTGAATGTCACCTGCTGTTTTCACATTAGCATCATTTCTTAGAGAAAGCCCCTGTTGGTGCTGCTCTGACAACTTTGTGCTTAAAACTTTCTATAGAAGACCACTTCAGTCCCATTTGAGACAGATGGGGTCTGAGGATGTGGCTCAGTTTACAGAGTGCTTGCCTACCACGCATAAAGCCCCAGGACTACCTAAACAAGGTTCAGAGATACACTCCTAGGGTCCCGGTGCTAGAGATGTGGCGGCAGGAGGATCAGAAGTTCAAGGTTGTTCTCAGCTATGTAGCAAGTTTAAAGCCAGGAGGGGCTGCAAGAGGTCCTGTCTCACAAAACATCAGTAATAAGAGAGACTGAGGCTCCACACAGACACGAGTGGGGGCGGCACCCTCAGCTCACATTTTGGGATCTTGACAAAGTCCCAACACCTCTCTAAGCAGCGGTGTCCTCAGATTGTAAAAGAGTCTTGCTGATTAGAGAAAGGATTTCCATAGACAGTCCCTCCAAAGCCCCTAGTGTAATGTGGGGAACACCGGACACTCTGCAAAGATATGTGCCGTAGGAGTTGGCTTTCTGCTCCCACTCCCACAGGTACATACATGTAGGTTCATGGGCTTCGCTGAGGTCTTCCATCTCCTTTAAATAAAAGTTTATGAGCTGAGTCCCCCTAGTTCCTGCCAGTTGCTCTTTAACTAAAGGTTTGCATGCTGCAGCTGCTCAGCCTGGTTGGCTGCAAGACACAGCCAAGGGCCATGCCAAGCCACACAGAGCCATGTGCACTTGTCAGTGTGCCAAGACCTGGGATTATGCACGTGGCTGACCCTGGCAGGTGGCCAAGGTCTTCTGTTTATCCTTCTCAGGGAGATTCCAGCATCTCCCCAGCCCTCCGTGCCACCGTGCCACCGCAGTGCTTGTAATTGAAAAGGATTGTCTCATTTGCTAAGTTAGCTTGAGATTTACATACGACTCCTTAGGGTCTCCCAACCACAGCACATGGTTCCCTGCAAACACCTGGAGACCTAGACAGGTTACCACTAAGGCTGGCATCTGCCTGGTGGGAAGCACCGAGGACACTCCGTGTGTGTATGTGTTTGGTGGGAGAATTCCTGCTTGTGCATATACAGGCCAGGGTTGACATCGGGAATCTCACTCTGTCGCTCCCTACCTTATGTCTGGAGGCAGAGTCTGCAACTGAAGCTGACACTCCTCTCTCAGCCCCCACCACCCAACGTTGGGATTTCAGATGCAAGCTGCCACACCAACTTCTTTAGGTGAGTTTGCAGATGGAACGTGGTCTTCATGTTTGTGCAGCAAGGACTTTAATGACTAAGCCCCAGTGACACTTCCTGAACCTAGATCTGCTATGCAATCATCCCCTTGATGAATTCTTAGTCACAGGAACCAAGTTTCCGACACATAGCCCTCTGTGAAATGGCGTCTGTGTCACCCTCAGAGCGTAGGCTTGCATGTGTCTCCTCTCAGAGCATTGATGCCACACAGCACGTTGAGGACTGTTTTCAAGCCATGCTCTGAATGTAACAACTCGTTCGTTCCTCCTGCAACAATCCTACAGACAAACTGCAATTCTTTTTTTTTCTTTTATTTATTTACCTCATTCTTCTATTATTTCTTTGAGAATTTCATACAACATATTTGGATTATATTCATCCCCTCTCCCAACTCCTCCCAGATCCAGCCCCCTTTTCCCACACCACCCCTGATTTTATGTCTTCTCTTTTTTCAACCCATCAAGTTCATTCGTGCTCTCCGTGTGCTCCTGGGTGTGTAGCCTTCCCTGGAGCCACGCTTACCCTCAGCATTAGCAGTAAGGAAATGGAGGCCGGTCAAGGTTCTGTGTCTTGCTGGAACTTATAAAGCTCCATGCAGATGAGCTGGAGTGGGCTGTGATCCCTTCCTTCCTTACAGTTAGCGCAGCAGAGTCAGCACACTGTCTCAGCACAGTTGCAGATGCATGCCAGCAACTCCACCCAGGGACCAGTGGGCGTGGTGCTGCCTCCTGCACACTAGGACACAGCGCCCAGCTCACCCCTGGCTACCATTGTCCTGTCTCTGAAGCTCAGTCACGTCAGTGCTAAGAGGAGGTATGGAAAGTGTTGCAAGTCTTGTGCCTGTCACTTCCTGTCTCTATGACTTTACATTCCTGAGAAAATAATTTACAGGGAGGGAAGGTTTATTTTGACTCTGATTTCAGAAGTTTCAGTTCACTGTCTCGTGGGCTCTTGCTGTTACACTGTGGCGGAACAGATCATCCATGCAGGAAACGTGACAGAGGAAAGCTGTTCACCTCATGGCAGCTAAAAACAAAGAGGGACAGAGAGGGACAGAGAGACAGAGAGAGACAGAGAGATATAGAGAAGCAGAGACAAAGACAGTTTACACACCCTTCCAGGGCACAACCCCCGTGACTATGTCCTCCAACCAAGGTGTATAAGCTGTTTCCATCACATCACAAATACTTGTAAAATCATGAAGCCCTAAATGGATTGACCCATTGATGACATCAGAGATCTCGTAATCCAATCATTTCCCAAAGCCTCCCTCTGAATATTACTGGAGACCAAGCCTTCAACACACAAGCCTTTGGGGACATTTCAAATCCAAACCACAACATATCAAAGGTCATGTGCATCCTGCAGAACACCCCTAAATCCCTAAAGATAACAGAACTGGGTCAGGCTGGTCTTGGGCTTTCTATGTAGCTGAGGGTGACCTTCCTGCCTCTGCCTCCTGAATGCTAAACTTACAGGAGTGTGCTACCCTGCCTGGTTTATGTGGTGCTAGGGATGGAATCCGGAGCTTGGTGCTCGCTGGGCAAGTACTCTACAAACTGAGCCACATCCCCCAGCCTCCCTCTGCTCCCCACACTACACCGACCCTTTTCCTTTTGAAGGTCTCATCACCTCTCGTTGTCCCGGCTGTGGTCTCATTTCAGCCCCATCTATCTCCAGTTCGTCCCAGCACAATAAGAAAGGTCAAGTGCCCATCCTCTCCTCAGCACCCCCAACTCCTTAGTCTCTGAGGTCCCCCTGTCCAGCACCAGCTTTACTGAGCCCACAGTGATCCCTCCCATGGTCATCTGATACCAAGGTCACATGAGATGGCTCAGCATTTGTACAGTTTGTGACCTAGGCTAATCCTTTGTCATAATATTCAAGGCCCTTAGCCCAGCCTCAGACCAAACATGCATGCCCCGAATCTTCCCCATTTTGTGCACCACGCACCCTGTCAGGAGGCTCACTGTGCAGCTTGAGGGACAAGCAACAAACATGTCATCCTCCCTGGAAAATTAAGTCTCCAGCCCCCAGAATAACCACTGTGTTACCCCAGAACAGTTTCTTCTTCTCTCTCCCTTATAGAGATCTATGTAAGAGTGAGAGAGCAGAAGGCTCTGTGAGCAAAGTATTTGTCACACAAGCTTGAGGACCCGAGTTCAGATCCTCAGTCCCCATGTGAAGCAGCGGGATGGGGAGGAAGCAGAGGAGGAAGAGGCAGTATGCTTCTAAAATCTCAGCTTTCAGGATGCAAAGACAACATCCCTAGAACTCATTGTCCAGTCAGTACAGCAAAATTAGCTGGCTCCAGGTCCAATAAGAAATCTGTCTCAAAAGGCAATATTGTTGAGAAGCAATTGAGGAAGAAAGCCTTCTGTCCCCACACACATGTATACACATGCACACACATGAACACATACACACACACATGAACACACATGCACACACATGAACACACACATCATCAGAGTCTGTCGTTCCAGTCACCTTGGAGCTGAAAATCACATTCTGAAACCCTCATCTCCTCTTTCCACAGCTCAGTCATTACAAAATTTCCATGAAATTGACTTTAGATTCTTATTTCTTTGGTGTTTATCTGATTTGAATTTCCATACGGAACAGAAGGAAAAGTGTAGAGAAAATACAAATTTTTATTTTCAAAAAAGAACCCGATAACCATCATCTTCAACCTTCCCCTTCAAAGAGAAATATTCAGAGGGGGTGTCACTGGTTTCATGTTTTCATTCTGTTTTTAGGTAACTCCCCCAACCTGGTCCTGAGATCCAGCCTCTACAGACGCATTTTCAGGAGAAATCATCTGCAGTCACCTGCAAATGTTAGTGTGACTTGGTCCTCTCTCTTCTTGCTAACGGCCTCTAACATCAAGGGAACGGGACAGAGACACAAAATGCATGACAGTGAAAAGCAGGGAGGCCTGGACAGGCCCACAGAATTTTGGGAACTAGCACTACAGCATGCACACTGGCTCAGCCTATCCACTGGGCCTCCCGTGTCTTGTGGTTTCCTTTGCAGAACTTCCCTGTTATGTCAGCTAGTCCAGCAATCTGTCCTCAGTTCCATCCCCACCATTCTCCAGCTCTGCTGCCCACTGTGCTCACCCCTGTCACCTCTTGCCTGATTATCTCCTGTTCATCTAGTGCCTTCCCAGTCTTTTGCCCTTCCACCAGCATGAAGAAGGGTTCTGTCCAATTGGAAGTCAAATACGTTCACAGTCCTTCCCTTAAAGGACTTAAAATTTCTTAAAACACTCTTAAAATTTTACATTATTCTTGGAACAGCATCAAAGTCAGTGTGTGTGTGTGTGTGTGTGTGTGTGTGTGTGTGTGTGTGTGTATGTCCAAGCACACATTTCCAGGAGGTATGCATGCACATATGTACATGTGCATGTATGTGGAGGTCAGAGCACAACCTCATGTGTTGTTCCTCACGAAAACTCCACCTTGCTTTTTGAGGCAGGGTCTCTCACCTTCTTGAAACTCAACAAGTAGGCTAGGCTTGCTGACCTGTAAGTCTCTCCAGAATCCTATCTTTGCCTCCTCAGTGCTGGGAACACAAGTGTGCACCACCATTCGGAGCTTTACTTCTATAATGTGGGTTCAGAGAATCAAACTTAGGTCTTCCTCATAAGGCAAGTACTTTACAACCTCAGCTAGCTCCCTAATTTCCATACTGGCTTTTAAAAAGTACCCATGGAGGCCAGAGGACAATGGAAAGCTTGCCAGACTTAGTTCTGTCCTACCATATGAATGCCAGGGATCAAAGTGAGACTGTCAGGCTTGGTAGCAAGTGCCTTCGCTCACGGAGCCATCTTCCTGGCTCCATACTTGCTTTTATAGAAGGTTTGCTTCCAAGTACACTCATTAATCTATTAATAGAATGAACAGATTAATCCATTCATGAGTGGAAATCCTAATGACCTCTTAAAGTTATTAATGTCCCATTACATGGATTAAACTTTAAGATGAGTTTGAGGGAGGAAGAACCACATTAAAGCCATAGCAGGTCTTGCATGGTGGAGGATTACTGCTCAGACACCCTCTTCAGTGAACATGAGCACTTGTGAGTTCAGCCGATGAGACACTATAAACAGAGCAACAAGCCTTCAGCCTCCAGGGCCCACTTCAGCATCTGAGACCATCTAAGGCCACCGCCTTCTCAGACTGTCCCATATCCAGCAGCTGACCCAGGCCTGAAGATCTGACTGCCTTCCTCATAAAACAGAGTCCATTCCAGCCCCGCACTCTCTCTGGGCTGAGCTAACTGCTGTGGGCCTGCATCTAAGAAGCTCATCTCTCCCCTGTCCTCCCACTGCCTTCAACTCTGTTGTATAATCTTCCCCTAGGAGGCACAAACAAATGTCTGTTCTCTCAGAGAGCGCACAATGAAAGACACCCTCCAAAACGTGATTCCACCAAGTCTAGCTTAGTGAACCAATGAGTTCCCTGGGGTTACCTACAAGAACACGGATGAAGGTTACTTACAAGAAGAAAGGCAGCTGCATCACTGAAAAGATCACCCCAACATGAGTAGAAGTCATAAAAGCTGCATCTCTGGGGTACCCTGTGCCACTTACAGGCGGCTCAGTAATCAGAGTCTTCTCGTCCCCCACAGTTACTATTGTTTATATAATCTTATGAATCTTACACGTTTTAGAAACTTCCTAGGGCTTATGAGGTTTGTTTTTGTTTTTGTTTTTATTCTTTACTTCCTAAGCCCCTTAAGTTTCATCCTGGAGTCCTAACGTGCCGTGCTCCAGGAAGGAATGTTTCAATTCAGAGGAACACCTTCCCATGCACAGGAGGGTTCCAAGGGTTTCCACCAAACTTCCAGAAAACTAAATTCCACCCTAAGACCTGCTTCCTGGGAAGCCTGACCCACACCAAGCTCCTTCCGCTGCTGAGCACCTGTCAGGAGCAAGAAAATGGAAAATAATGCTATTTACACCTAAAGAGACAGATGCATGATTCAACCAATAGCCATGTGGCCCCTTCTGATGGGATCGTGACCAAGAAAGGCCAGACAAGAGCCCAGACAAGGGCTCTCTGACCCAACTCAGAGGGATCCAGTCAAGTGGGAGTGCTGTAGAAACTTACTGAAGAAGGAGGTGCTTGATTTCATTTCTGGGAAACAAGCCAGAACTAGCCTGGAAGACTAATGGGGCAACTGTGGACAAGCAATGCAGAGGGGTGGAGGATGACCACTGGAAAGTGTTGCTGATTGTCAGGGTCCAGATGTTCCATGGTTCTTTGTGTCATATCCAAGAATGCAATGAAGGTGCACACAGATTTGCAAAAGTAACCGATCTCTTCATTCAAAGCAACTCAGCAGTACAGATTAGAAAGGCAAACACTGTCAAAATTAAAAGCCACATAAGTGAGGGTACTCAAGATCCCCATTATTGTTTGGACCTTCCATTTATGGGAGTACAGTTGGGGCGGTGCTCCCATTTTGACTAATAGCTTTCAAGTTATACAAACATTTCTTTATGGAGCTTGTCCCTTCCCATAATGCGTCTGATTTTAATCATATATATACCCAACTGTGCAAGGACATAACATGGTAAATGGTGGATTCTCCTTAAAAGTTACACAGTTTGCCCTATTGTGCATGCACCTAAAACCAATCCAGGCCATCTTTCTTTGTTTCAGGAATGTTCCTGGATTGAAAAACAGGCATTCTCAAAGGTTGCTCATGGTAGTAACTCATGGTAATTTCCATGGTTTAAAGAAGTTTCGGCCTCATACAAGTGGGAATCGCAGATTGCCAGATGGTTCCTAGGTACATTGTTAAGAAAGGTGTACATATATAACCCAACCCAAGCAGAGTCCATATTCTCTATATTTGCATGCCCCCAAACAGATCAGAGGAGGGACATAGCGAGCCAGTCCCTTTTACTTATGAATCTGAGCTGTGTCCACAAACTCCTAGCAATGGGACAACATAGAGATGTCACCAAGAAAAGGGTGCCATTGAAAGGTGATGCTTCTAAATGGTTGGATATTCTAATACTAGGCTCTCCTGACCCACAGACTTACACATCCACTGCAAAGTCAAGGAAAGTATTGGGCCATACACCACTATGCCTGTTTCTATCTCTTTTGTGTAATCCTGAGTCTCTAGGTCTTCTGTGTCCCCATTGCTCTGGATAGTAAGCAAGAAGAGTTGCTTGCTGATCTACAAACAATCTCAGAACAAAGACACCTACTGTATATGCTTTCCATGTGATGGTTGATCTCAATTGTGATATGGACAGGACCTAGAATCACGTAGAAGGCAAGCCTCTGAGCATGTCTGTGAGGAACTTTCTAGATTGGGTTAATCGAGGAGAGGAAACACAGCCTAATGGTAGGCATCACTATTCCATAGTTTGGGGTCCCAGACTGAAGAAAAGGAAAGTGAGCTGAGCACCAGCATTCATCTCTCTGCTCCCTGCCTCAAGCACCTACTACCATACTGTGAACTTGACAGGATTTAGAAACATGAAAACATAGCTCTGAGTGTGTGTAAGACAGCGAGGTGGGAATTTTTTAGATAGGTAAATCGAAGTGTGAAGAACTACCCTGACAGAGGACAGCCATCGTGCCATCCTCAACTGCATAAAAGGAAGGATGTGATCTGGTCAGCAGCGTTCATTTCTCTATGCTTCTTGACAGTGTATTCAGTGTGGCCAGCTGCCTCACACCTGCCACCATGCCACCCCACCATGACAGACTGAGACCGAACTGTGAGCCCTCAAACTGTGAGCCAAAACAAACCCTCCTTCCTCGTGCTGCTTTTGTTGGGTATTTTGTCACAGCAACAAGAGAGTAACTGATACACTCCGCTCTCCAGGACCAGGACCACGTCCAGTGCCATCCTCTAAAACCATTCTTCTTCCACACTTCTCACACAGTGGAGATTCAAGTGCACCCATCGGAGAGAGGCCAGCTCTGTGTCCATAGTCCCTGCACAACGTACATTATCTTCTCTTGGCCTGAACAGTTGTTGACCTTCTCTGACAATGAAATGTCACAGTGATTAAGACCTCCTAAAGGCTTGATATTTATAAGGATTGGTGGCTTCTCAGAGCACAGACTTTGTACCTAGAAAGGGATTGGTGGAGAAGAATCCGTTCAAACCCAGGCCTGAGGTTTCTTCTCCCTCTCTCTCCTCCTCTCTCTCTCGTCTCTCTCTCTCTCTCTCTCTCTCCATATATATATATATGTATATATATGGAAATATATATAAGTATATATATATACTTGTTTGTTTATCATTCCTTCTTTTTGAGAAAAAGAAGACAGCAGGGAAACTTCAGCTTTGGACTTTATTTTGTTAGTTGGCTATTTCTTGACATTTCCAAAAAGCTTTCAGGGTAACTGATATTTTTATTCTAAAGGCATTTCCATCTACTCCAGCCCACTGCTCAGGCTTAGCTAATTAAGCTCATGAAATGAGGAAGTATATAAAAGTTCATTGCAGAAGTGTGGGCTGATGTAATTCTCCATGCTAAATGAGTCCACTGCCCCACAGGAGGCTAAAGGTAGACCACTACCGCACATTCCCAGCACATCCCTGGGCAGTAGGTGAGGGGGCTCCATGGCGAAATTCATGGAGCAAAACTCTGTTAGTGTATGAGTATATACGAGTGTAAATAAGCAGTTTGTGTGGATGCATGTGGAAGCCAGATGTTAATCTCAGGTATCATTTCTCAAGGGCTGTCCACCTTGTTTATTAAGACAGGGTCTCTCACTGGGATATGGAGCTCACCAATCAGACTGGCCAGGGATGTCCAGGGACTTGCCTTCTCTGTCTGCCCAGCACTGGGATTACAAGTGTGTGCCACCATGACCTGCTTCTTACATAGGTAATGGGAATGGAACCAGATCCTCATGCTTGAGTGCACTTCACTGATTGAACTAACAATAAACCAAGCAAATGGCTGGAAGGGTCTCAATAGCCCAGGTCTGGCATCTGTATTTAAATCATCATTCACAGAGAAGACTGGGTGTCAGGAGAACAACACATTTTGTGAAATAAATGTGTGATATGCTAAACATGTGGGTTACCACTTAGCACCCTCTTGTACCACGTGCTGTTTCTCCTTGAAACCACTCTCAAAGGAGGCGTGTAGTGTGCGGTCCAGAGAAAGAAGCCAGTTCCATAAAGTAAAAGTCTGAGATTACAGAGCGAATGGGTAATAGGTTCAAACTTGTCTATTCCTGACTCTCTAGTGAACACTCGGGCTGCTAGGGAAGACAAGGATGGAGACTCTGCCTGTCTGGGATAAACCAGCACCTGCCTGTGAGTCAGAGAGGGCCATGATGGTGCTTCATCCTTTGTTCTACAGTTGAAAAGCTGCTACTACTGGCAATGTGAATATTATCAGTTTTTCTTGTCTTTATTGGAGGGAGTGTTGTTTTGTTTTATTTTATTTTTGACATGAGGACTAATGTATGCCAGGCTGGCCTTAAACTTGCACTACACAGCTGAGGATGGCTTTGAACATCTGATCCCTCTGAGTACTGGGATTGCAGGTGTATGCCACCACACTTGGTTTATTCCGGGGATCAGCCCCAGGGCCTGGTGAGGGATATACCCAACTGAGCTGTATCCCCATTTTTTCTTCCCTGTCTTTATGGAACAGAGAACGGAGAACAGAAAGGATTATCCATCCTTCCTAACCTCTAAGATCTTAGATGTATTCTGTCTGTTAGGATACTTGACCAGAGTCACCCTGAAAACTATAGCAGAGGAGTGCTCACAATGGATTGCTCTGAACAGTCCTAGATGAGGCCAGCGGATCTGATGCTGTCTCCTTCCCAAGGCAGACCTGATTGTGTTCCTTCCTCTGTAAACTGCTGCAAAGGGACTGAGGAGATGGACCAGTTGGTAAAGAAAGTACTTGCCCCACAAGCACAATTACACGAGTTAGTCACCAAAACCTTTGTAAAAAGCCAGGCAGTGGCACACATTTGTAATTCCAGCGATGATGAGATAGTTGGAGGTTAGCCTGTGAAATATAGGCTAATGAGAGACCTTGAGGTTATCCTCTGGTGTACATACACATACACACCCATATAAACACACACAACCTTTGGAAAGGTTTTCTACTCCTCTTACTTTTGAAACCTTTGGTGTGTCCATGTGGTCTGGCGCTGAACCCTCTTGTCCTGATTAAACTCTCTTGCACACGATCTCTGTGCATAGTAGGTTCACTCTCCTTGTGCAGCTCTCCCTTCTTCTTTGCCTGTTCTCCTTGGCTAGTGAGTATCCACTTTACACTTGAGATTGAACCAACTCTCCCTTTCCACAGGAAACATACTGTCCTGGCTCCTTTACTGGCTCCATCTCAACTGCTCACCAACTATCAAGTATTTATAGAGCTCACTAAGGTTGTGATTTTACATTTTTTTATGTGATTATTTAATTCACATTTGTCTCCCCATCTGCACTATCAGCTCCTTTGGAAAAGAGTTTTTTCATTTGCCATTTGCTTTTTGATTCTTTCTTCCTTCTGTTCCTATAACCTAACACGCGGTGTATGGCACATCACAGATGCTCAATTATATCTTTGAGCAACTATATAGATGAAAAGAACGTTTTTCTTCTGTGATGTTTGCAAGTATCAGAAAGATGAAGAACTAATCTGTTACTTTCATTATTGAACAGCAAGAAAAAAAAAACATTGTGTGACTTTTCCCAGGAGACATGAACAAATGTCTATTCACCCTAGACAGGCACCAATAACTGACCAAAAAGAAAAAACATACATCCAAGTCTCACTATGCAAACGCATGGGTTTACTGGGAATGCTGTAAGTATTCCCAGTAATGAATTACTCACAAGACCTTGGGTTACTCAAAGGCAGCTTCATGACCAAAAACCCTATTCTAGCATGGGCAGCAACTCATGAAAGCTGTTTCCTTCAAGTTCCTTGAGTGACTTTCAGGCAGCTCATCCAGTAACAGAGACTCTTCGTCCCAGAAGTTTTACTGCTCTATAACCTTGCAGAGGGGCTTTGTGAATCTTGTAAGTTCAGGACCTTCCTGAGCCATGTGAATTATTTGCTTCCTGAATCTTAGAAGCTCCTCTCTTCCCTCCAGGAGAGGATGTTTCTATTGGGAGGTAATAGCTACACAATAGATGAAAGCTTGCATTGCACCCAATGAGGATGAATTTAGCCATTAGCTGCAACTGTAGATGTTTGCAGAGACATGTTTAGTGAAGATAGTGTT